>MU723524.1:243720-262248 GCA_026770625.1 Nicotiana glauca
ACTTGATAATTTTAGTTGTTATTTAAGATTATAATTAGCATAATTAAACATCTTGAATTCGAATTTGGCTTGACGGAATAACAATATTGGTGTATTAGTGAGTAGTAGATATAAGTTTCTGTGGGTTCGACACTCAACTTATCACTTTATTACTTGTACGACCACGTATACTTGCGTGTGCATTTGGGACCAACACTGATCGACACTAAAGTCATACAAGCAAAGAAAGCTGCACCAAATGTTCGTAACAATCCTCTCCCGGATTACAGAGGTGAGGGAGTGAATGTGATAGAGACTGACGAGGAATGGGATCTGTAAGGGACAATAGACTCCTTCGAGAGGGAGATAATCCTAAAACATCACCAAAAACTCTCACACTAGTTGCGGTACAAACCCAAGCACCATTTGAAGACAAGGTAACTACTCCCTTCACTGTGATGGTAGCTCCCACGCCATCTTACAAGTCTGATACCATTCCATGGGATTATATTGCAAAAGCAAGGAGAAAGGGGAAAGCAGAAATGGAGGAAACAGGTGCAGCACAAGGCATGACTAGAACTTGCAGAGTTTATACACCTGAGAACCTATGAGGAACAAGCAAGGAAGCTGTATCTAAGCTGCCTGGTGTCGATACTGCACTAATGATCTTTGGAGAAAGTTACAAGCAAGAGAATACTCTATTGTTGACCCCTTGAACAAGACACCCGCTCAGATATCTATCTTGTCGCTGTTGCAAAACTCCGACACACACAGGAATGCCTTGATAAAAGTGCAGAGTGAAGCCTATGTACCCACCAATATCACTAGTGGGGAGATGGCTAATATGGTCGGGAAGGTACCGGAGAACCACAAAATCACCTTTCATGAGGATGAGTTACCACCAGAAGGACTAAGTCACAACAGGGCACTACACATCATAATACAATTTGAGGATAACTTTATCGCTAGGGTCCTGATAGATGGTGGTTCAAGTCTCAACATACGCCCACTGACTACTCTGAAGAGATTAGGTAAAGGCGTACACGAGATACGGATGGAAAGCATGAATGTGAAGGCGTTTGATGGATCTCAAAGAGCCATCATCAGAGAAATAAACCTCATCCTACATATGGGCCTGACCTGGTTTAATGCCGAGTTCTAAGTGCTGGATATATTTGCTACCTACGACCTATTATTGGGACGGCCATGGATACATGCTGCTGAAGTATTGGCTTCAACCCTGCATCATGCTATGAAGTTTGAATGGAATCATCAGGAGGTGATTATTCATGGAGATGGAAGTAACCTCATCTACACCAATCAGACCGTTCCAGTCATCAAAAATAGGAAGAAACTAGGTGGAAAAACATACCATCGCATTGAGCAAGTCAACGCAATTGAAAAAGACCGATGGTAGAGCAACAAGATAGAAAGAATATTGCTATGAACAGGGTATTAACCTGGCTAAGGTCTCGACAAAAACCTTCAAGGGATTACCAAACCCGTACAACCGCAGTGTCATGGCACAACTTTTGGGATTGGATATGAATATACTTGGCATAAATACCTGGATTGGTCACCACCATAGCGTGGTCCTTATTATCCACTGGAACAACCGGTACAAACTCTGCATCAGACATTCTATCAAGTCGACATGATGTGGGGATCTGAGGAAGATGAAGTCTTAGCTGGTATGAGGAAGCAGTTTCTAGATGAAAAAGATATAGACTGCAGTGCAATAGTTGAGGAGGGGGAGGAGGAAGAGCTTACCATTCAAACCGTGGAGAAAGGAGTTGTTCTCAAAAACTGGACTGCTGCACCTAAAATAAACCAAAGTTTAATTTGGACGAAACTGAGGCAGTTAACTTAAGGGATTCTAAAACAGTCAAGGAAACACGCATAAGCATTCATCTATCACCGTCAGAGAAGCAATAGTACGTCAGATTCCTAAAAGAGTATAAAGATATCTTTATATGGTCCTACGACAATATGACTGGTTTGAGCCCATCCATAGTGGCTCACACGCTACCCACCAATCCCATGTGTCTACCAATAAAACAAAAGCTAAGAAAGTTCAAGCCGTATATGATTTTGAAGATAAAAGAGGGGGTCATTAAGCAAATAAAATCCAAGGTTCTTAGAGTGGTCGAAATAGAGCGAGTCCTATAGATGATTTCCTACTACCCAATATACACATACAGATTGACAACTGTGCCAAGCATGAACTCCAATCCTTTTTGGATTGCTTTGTAGGATACCATCTGATCTGGATGGATGAAGAAGATGCTGAAAAGACAGCCTTTATCACACCGTAGGGGATATACTGTTAAAAATGATGTAATTTGGTCTGAAAAATGCTGGAGCCACCTACAAGAGAGCCATGACAACCATTTTCCACGACATGATACACAAGGAAATAGAGGTGTATGTGGATTACATTATCATCAAATCTAAAAGTAGTACAGATCATATAGCAGACCTGAAAAAATTCTTCGATCGGCTTCGAAGGTACAATCTGAAATAGAATCTTACAAATTGTGCCTTCTGAGTCCCTGCTAAAAAATTATTAGGATTCATCGTTAGTCGCCAAGGGATTGAATTAGACCCATTAAAAGTCAAAGCTATCCAGGACTTCCTACGTCATAAGAATAAGAAAGATGTGATGAGCTTTTTAGGACGTCTCAATTACATCAGTCGCTTCATAGCACAATCAACTGTGATATGTTAGCCGATCTTCAGGATGTTGAGGAAAGATATTGCAACAATATGGAATGAATAACGCCAAAAATCCTTCGATAAAATCAAGGAATATTTATCTAAACCACTCGTTCTGGTCCCACTAGAACTAGGAAGACATCTGCTGCTTTATTTGTACGTACTGGATAGGGCTTTTGGTTTCATTGTGGGACAAACATGATGAAACTTGAAGAAAAGAGCAGGCGATATATTATCTGAGCAAGAAATTAAGGCCTTTCAGAAACCCAGGCCTACAGGGAAGTTAGCAAAGTGGAAAATACTGTTGAGCGAGTGTGACATCATCTATGTAACTCAGAAAGCAGTCATAGGGCAAGCATTGGAAGATCATCTGGCAGAGAATCCCGTAGACGTAGAATACGAACCATTGAAAATATAATTTCCCAATGAGGAGTTATCATTTGTAGGAGAAGATATCGTCGAGGATATGATGGTCGGAGAATGTTTTTCGACGGAGACGCAAATTTCAAAGGAGTGGGTATCGAGCTGTCTTAGTATCAACGACCGGCCAACATTATCTGATTTCCACAAAGCTTAGGTTTCTATAAACCAACAATATAGCAGAATATGAGGCTTGCATCTAGGGACTTAGGTTGGCCATTAACATGAATGTTCAGGAGCTACTGGTAATTGGAGATTCCAATCTTTTGGTGCACCAGGTTCTAGGAGAATAGGCTACGAAGAACACCAAAATATTTCTATATTTGTACTGTGCATAAGAGCTGATCAAGAGGTTCACAAAGATAGAATTCAAACATGCTCCAAGTATTAAAAATGAGTTCGCAGATGCATTATCCACTTTATCTTCCATGATGCAACACACATACAAGAATTTCATCGATCTTATACCAATAGGAATTCATAAGCAACCAATTTATTGTGCTCATATTAAAGAACAGATTGACGGAAATACATGGTACCACGACATTAAGGAATACTTGGCAAAGGGAGAATATCCAGAGCACGCTACCTATACTCAGAAGAGCACGCTCCGAAGGTTAGCCAACCATTTCTTTCAAAGTGGAGGAATTCTATAAAGAAGGAGTCCAGACCTGGGATTATTAGGTGTGTTGATGTAAAAGAGGCATCTTGATTACTCGAGGAAAATACATGCCGGAACCTGCGGACTACATATCAATGGGTTCACCTTATACAAGAAGTTGCTAAGAGCAGAGTATTTCTAGATGACTAAGGAAACAAACTGCATCAAGTATGTTCAGAAGTGCCACCAATGCCATATACATGTTGAAATGATACGAACCCTATAACCTCAATGCAACAAATTCGCCCTGGCCTTTCTCGACTTGGGGTATGGATGTCATCGGCCTGATCAAACCCGCTGCTTCAAATGGGCATAGATTCATTCTAGTGGCCATATACTACTTTACAAAATGGGTTGAAGCTGCATCTTACAAAGTTTTAACTAAGAAGGTCGTAGTAGATTTTGTTCGGCACCACATTGTTTGTCAGTACGGAGTACTAGAGTCAATCATCACTAATAACGCTGCCAATCTCAACAGTGATCTGATGGAGGCCATGTGTGAAACCTTCAAGATCAAGCATAAGAACTCCACAGCATACAGGCCACAAATGAACGGAGTCGTAGAAGCCGCCAACAAGAACATCAAGAAGATATCAAGGATAATGGTAGATAATTACAAATAATGGAACGAGAAGTTGCCATTTGATTTGCTCGGATATCGTACCACTGTTTGCACATTAACTGGGGCAACTCCCTACCTATTGGTTTATGGTACTTAAGCGGTTATTCCTGGCAAAGTAGAAATCCCTTCTCTAAGAATCATACAAGAAGCTGAGCTCCGCGTTGCACAATGGGTACAGAGATGCTACAAACAACTAGCACTCATTGATAGGAAAAGAATGAAAGCGGTATGTCATGGTCAACTCTACCAAAATAGAATGGCAAAATCTTTCTCTGATCGGGTCCAGGCCCACACTACTATTGAGTAGCGAGGGTGGTCAGTGCATCTTTAACCCAAATAGGTCAGGATAGAATCCACAAGGAGTTAATAATTGGAATTAGGTTTATATCTAAGCTAGATACGGGCTTTGAGTCTAATTACACTTCCACAAGTTTTGGGTTTGATTTCTACTTCTAACTTTAATCCAAAGATTGCAATGATTGAAACTAAGGAGAATATTTTTGTAGTTGTTTTTCAAATGGTTAAAGAGACTAGGGTAGTGAATTCTACCTAGGTGGGTATCCAAAGGGTAGCAAGAATCTAGGACAAGCTTGATTTGTTGGGGTCATAATATAGCAATCACACCCGGGTACTCACTCTATACCTCTCGGTAGTTTGAGTAATTTTGCCCAATTTGGCTATCTCAAGTCCAAATGGGTATTCATGCAATTCAAGTGATATTAGCTCAAGTCGGGTATTATTATCTCTAGGTTTAACATTTTAATTGGGGCTATCAATTTTTTGAGTTCACCATAATTCCTTGTTAGCCTAGTTTTCCTAGACTTAGTCCCTCTTTCTCAAATAGAGACTAAGTCATATAAGCATGAATTAATGTTTGTCACCATTAATTCTATAGTTCTAGAAATAAATAGGCTAAATATCACTAATCCATTCACATTCAAGCCCTAAAATCAAAAATCCATCAATTACCCACACTAGGGTTAGGTCACAACCCTATCTATAGGTTTATCTACTCATGGAAATAACAGAAATTAAAGATGAAATGGAGATAATATTCATAATACTAGATTAAAGGATGAAATCTAACGTTAAAAGATGAAGCTAGTACAAAATTTTCCAAAACAGAATACTCGGTCGTCTTAGTTGCTCCTCTAATACATAACATGACCTAAAAATGACAAAAAGTTCTATTTATACTAAGCTGAAAATATCTGACAAAAATACCCCTGCGAAGGTTGTGTGGCCGCGTAATTCTGAGTGCGCCCGCACTCTCGCTTTCGCGGTCACACAATTCTGAGTACGATCCGCGTTTTTCAATTTTGGATCTGGGTTGAGCTGAGCTTTCGCGGACTACATAATTTTGATCGCAGCCGTACAATTCTGACATGGACCGCACTTCTCTCTTTTGCTCAAATTGTAAGCTCTCTGAACCTCAGTCATCGCGGTCCGCATAATTTCAATCGCAGCCGCACAGGGACTTTTGCGGCTGCACATTTATGGTGCGGTACGCACTCATATTTTAGCCCAGAGATCACACTCTCTGAATATACCTTATACGGACTGCGTAATTATGCTCGCAGCCACATCATGGCTTTCGCGGCCGCACAATTTTTGTGTGATCCACGCTTCAGAACTCTTGTCCCAACCGTGGTTTTTATTCAACTTTTGACTCCTTTGTGAGTTGATTAAGGTTCCTTTGGCTCATTTTGAACATATCCTGCAAGCAAGCATATTTCATTAGTTTCCAGGAATACTTTCAAGCATGTTTGGCATAAAACACAAGTAAAAGAGAGAAAATAATCGGTTAAAATCCCTAATTATTAAATCTTCCAATGTATATCAAGAGTCTCCAAGATCTTCTTTTGGTTGTCCATAATCTTCTTCAGTGAGTCTTCCACTGATGAAGGTACCTAAAGCACTACTAGGGCTGAAGACTGTGCTGCCACTGCACTGGATATGGAAGTCAGCTTTGTGGTAGCTGACTGCATCCAGTTGTTGAGACTAGATAGTGTCTGGGATACCCTCAGTGCAGTCTGAGGGTAGGTGGAAGATGAAGACACAGATAGTGGCACTGAGATAGATGGTTTGAAAGATGGAGGAGGCATGGCTGCTACTCTAGTAGAAGTATCAGCTGTTGTGAATGGCTCGACAACTAATCCAGTGGCCGCTAGCCCTAGCTCTTCTGACTGGCCAGTGGAGGTAGTGTCTTTACCCTAGGATTTAGGGTTGTCCTCTCTCTGGAGGTGATACCATGAGAAAGGCTTTTTAGCCTTTACCTCCACATCGAAATGTCTCAACTCTATCACTTGATCTTTGAAATACTCATTGCGGAAGTTGGGGTAGGGATACTATCTTTCTTCTTTCTGGACGACATTAGAGATGCTGTAGGACATCAAGTTCCCTAAATTAATAGGATATCCTACAGTGATGGAAGCTAATAATACTGCGCGGGAAAGTGGAAGGATATTTTCATGCTTGCATAGGTCAAGACGGTTGTCGACAAATGTTTGCCACCCTTTTGCTTCAAAGTTAAGGGTGGCTCTAACAATTTGCACTCCTGCTGTAAGCCATGCGGATGTTGTCCCGGAATAGCACCTTACCCAAGGCTAGCTTCTCCAGGTATTTCACAACCTCAACCTCCTCAAACCCTACATATATCTTCATTGCTTGGCCATCAAAACGGATTTTCAAGTTCCGAACCTTCATCACTTTTGTACCCTTTTTTATGTGGGCAACATTGGCATAAAATTCCTTGACAAGGTATTCATTGGCATCTTGTGGAGGGCCAACGAACCATTTCTATCCTTTTCTCTCCATGAAGTGCTTTAGGATATTTGGATTGTGCTAGATTAAGTCATTAGTTATGAACAGTCGCTCAAAATAGAGCGACCTTTGGGGCCACCATTCCCGAAACTTGGCATACGCCTTCTCACTGACAAAGCTATCAGCCCACACCTTCGGCTTCTATGATCTATCCAGACCTCCCACAATTGTGTCACCCCTCTTCCATCATCCAGGACCTTATCATCATCTTATACGTTTATTGGAGCTGGGAGAGCATGTGAGGGAGAGGGTTCAGAATCTTCACCACCTTCTTCCGAACCTTTAGATGAACCCTCAGAGGAGGAGGACTCATCAACTAAATGTAATCTACCCGGTAATTATTTGTTGATTTATTAGGAATTGAGTTTTCTTCAGAAGCTTCCCCGAAGGGGACATACGCACTAGTCTCCGAAGTGTCCGAGGCTCTATTGAAAGTTGCTTTCTTGCTGATTATCTTTTGAACTGACAGAGGTATTTTGGGTTTTCCTCGACCTTGACCTCGACCTCGGCCTTGGGAGGGTTCTGCCCTCCCTTTGGAAGTATCACCTCGACCTTAGGAACGCACCATTATCTGTAATGCACAAGTAGTGAATGTTAGTTAGAATTGGGATTCAACATGTGTTATTGGATTACAGTTGAAAAGAATGACACTACTTCTCAGAACAGGACAGTGTGGACCACACAACGTGAGTGCGGCCGCAAACTGCCCATTGCGAATCGCGTAAAAATGATTGCGGTCGCCAGGATTCCAGGTTCAAACTAATGGTTCTAGGAAGTTACGCAACCGCGGACCACATAAAATTTAGTGCGGTCGCGGAACGCATAATTTTGAGTGCGGCCGCATAATCATTTTGTTAGTTCTCTAAAGTTCAACTGTGCGGACAGTAAAAAATTGAGTGCGGTCGCAAAAAACCAACTACAGACCGCTCAAAACTGAGTGCGGCCGCACAATCTTAAGCAATTAAAAGTGCCTTGAAAGTAGGGTATCGCGGATCGCTCAATTTTGTATGCGGCGCATACCATATCGCAAACCTTACAAAAAAATGTACGGCCACAAAATTCAAATCATATCGGCACTAAGGTATGATTAATACTAGGGTTTTCACTAATTAGGCATGATTTATGGTAATTAAACAAGAGAATCTACTAACCCCTAGCTCCATTATGCATTCAAACACTTCCTATATGTTTCTATGCAATAATTAAGCAATAACTTGGCATATTTGGCATGAACCTAACCCTAGCTAATGACAAAAACTAAAACAAAAAAAAGAAAGGAAAAAGATGAAAGTAATTCATTAAAATAAACATACCAATAGTGAAAGGTAGTAGGAAATCAACTTGATGAGTAAAAGATGAGATTTAAAAATAAGGAAGTGCATTATGCTTTAGGCTTGCTTGAGAGGTCAGAGTACTTTTATCCCCGGCAACGGCACCAAAAGCTGATCTGGTCCAAGCCTACACTACTATTGAGTAACGAGGGTGGTCGATGCAGTTTTGACCCAACTAGGTCGGGAGAAGAACCACAGAAAATTAATAATTGGAATTATGTTTATATCTAAGCTAGATGCGGGCTTTGAGTCTAATTACACTTCCATAAGTTTTGGGTTTGATTTCTACTTCTAACTTTAATCTAAAGATTGCAATGATTAAAACTAAGGACAATATTTTTGTAGTTGTTTTTCAAATGGTAAAAGAGACTAGGGTCGTGACTCCTACCTAGGTGGATATCCAGCGGGTAGCAAGAAATTAGGGCAAGCTTAATTAGTTGGGGTTGTAATATAGCTATCATACCCGGGTACTCACTCTATACCTCTCGGTAATTTGATTGATTTTGCCCAATTTGCCTTTCTCAAGTCCAAATGGGTATACATGCAATCCAAGTGATATTAGCTCACGTCAGGTATTACTATATCTAGGTTTAACCCTTTAATTGGGGCTATCAATTTCTTGAGTTCACCCAATTCCTTGTTAGCCTAGTTTTCCTAGACTTAGTCCCACTTTTTCAAGTAGAGACTAAGTCATAAAGGCATGAATCAATGTTTGCAATCATTAATTCTATAGTTCGAGCAAAAAATAGGCTAAATATCACTAACTCATTCACATTCAAGCCCAAAAATCAAATACCCACACTAGGGTTGGGTCACAAACCTAGCTATGAGTTTAGCTACTCATGGAAATAACAGAAATTAAAGATGAAATGACGATAAAATTCATAATACTAGGTTAAAGGATGAAAATCTAATGTTAAAAGATGAAGCTAGTACAAAATTTCCCAAAACAAAAAACCCAGCTGTCTCAGGTGCTCCTCTAATACGTAACATGACCTAAAAATGACAAAAATTTCTATTTATACTAAGCTAAAAATATCTATCAAAAATACCCCTGTGGAGGTTGTGCGGCCGCATAATTCTGAGTGTGGCTGCACAATTCTAAGTGCGGTCCGCGTTCTTCAATTTTGGATCTGGGTTGAGCTGAGCTTTCACGAACTACATAATTTTGATCGTCGTCGCACAAGGGACTTCTGCAACTGCACAATTCTAACATGGACCGAACTTCTCTCTTTTGCTCAAATTGTAAGCTCTTTGTACCTCAGTCATCACGGTTCGCTTAATTTCAATCGCGGCCGCACAGGGACTTCCGCGGTCGCACATTTCTGGTGCGGTCCGCGCTTCAGAACTCTTTTCCTAGCGTTGGTTTTTGTTCAGCTTTTGACTCCTTTGTGAGTTGATTAAGGTTCCTTTGGCTCATTTTGAAAAATTCCTGGAAGAAAGCATATTTCATTAGTTTTTGGGAATACCTTCAAGCATTTTTGGCCTAAAACACACGTAAAAGAGAGCAAATAATAGGTTAAAATGCCTACTTATCAAGGTCAGACAAAGGCAATTCACACTGGGGCAATTAGTGCTAAAGCCAATCTTTCCAAATTAGGAAGAAGCCAAGGGAAAGTTCTTACCCAACTGGAAACGTCCCTATATGGTTCACCGAGTACTAACAGGAGAAGCACTTATACTTGCAGAAATGGATGGAGATATTTGGCCAAAACCTATAAATTCAGATGCAGTCAAGAGATACTATGTTTAAGATTTTTTGCATCCTTCATTTGATGTAATTGAATTACGCTTGGCATGATTCCCATTTAAGGGGGGATACATAAGCAGCCTTGTGGGTTCGGTCATATCTTAATAAAATATGTATTCCCCCTTATTAGAAATTGGGGCAAGATCACAAGTTCAGCCAACTTCGTCATGTGTAGAACAAGCAAGGAACGTGTTGTCAGAAGTATTCACTTAAACTGGGGCAAAATTTGAGGAAGACCCTCAAAATTCTAAGGCAGGGAGGTTTCAATGTCTCTAAAATGCGTCACAATCATCGGTTCATCAAAATTATTTGATATCATGCACTATCATATATTTAAAAAAACAACTATATTTCTACAAATAATTAATCAAATGCATATATGTTTTTCAAAAATTTTATTATGTGACAGCCAGATGTTACCCAGGGTGACTCAAGCATGATCTCAAAACAGGAGCAAAGGTAAGGCAGGGAGTCAGGAGCACGGACCAACCTTTCCCCTGCAAAACTCGCGACATTTCTTTGAATGCAGGCACAAGGAACACAGCAAGAATATTCTCAAGTATATACACCGCAAAATCACTCTCTTCCTCATGACAAAAGTCGTCGAACGCAAACACATCAAGCTAAGAAATGCTTTACTCTCTTGCAGCCACTCGTCGTTTTTCTTGCATAAGGCTAAACACTGCCTTTCTTTACATGAGACTAAGCAGTGTCTTCATTTCTTGCATGAGGCTAAGCATTGCCTCTGTAATTGCATAAGGCTAAGCACTGTCTTTCCTTGCATGAGACTAAACACAGTCTCCATTTCTCGCATGAGGCTAGGTGTCACGCCCCGAACCTGGGGGCAAGACCAGCACCCGGTGCCTCACTTAACCTTGCATACTAACTTGCGACTAAGGAAGTATAAAAATGTGATGTCAGACTTTGGTCATAGGCCAAATTGCAAGACAACTGCGAATGCTGACCAAATATCAATATAAAGTTGGGCCGAGAAGGCAGTTATAGTTATTGCAGCTGACAAACCAACCAAATATACATACAGGGCCTACCAGTCCAACATATTGCACTAACTAACAGGATATGTCTACAAGCCTCTATTAGTGAATATGCTGTGATTGGAATAGCTCTCCGACCTACTCATGCCATATATACATATATACACAAGATGTACATAAAACTCTAGACCCGGCAACTCCGAAAGACATGGAGCTTAGTGATCAAGCTGAACTCGGGAAACACTTAATGAGAAGGTCTGACTGTCTGAACCTGCATGCATGAAATACAGCGCCCCCAGAAAAGGGACGTCAGTACAAAATAATATACTAAGTATGTAAGGCCATATACTGAAAGCTGAAACTGAACTGATAATATAATAACTGCAAGTGACTGAAAGTCAAAGATAATCTAAAGATATGCTTACCTACTAATACTGACTCAACTCCCTCAATATAGTAAGTAAAATAGTTGTCTGGCCCTATAAGGCTTGGTGTATATATATATATATATATATATATATATATAACTGCTCTGCCTTAGTAGGCTCGCTCATAGGTGCTCAATCATACTAGACTCTGTATCTCGACCAACTGGGCTCGCTCATTGGCGCTCAGCCTCAGTAGGATTGGTATATAACTCACCATCTGATCAGAGGTTGCTCAATAGGGGCCTGCCTATCGATTATAGCTCGATGGTAATGAAAATATTTTAATACTGCATATATAAACTCTCTGCTCTTTTGATTGGAACAAGAAAATACTCAACTGAATATGAAGTCCCGGTAAGGAGAATATCGTAACTTACAAAATTGGAAAAATATACGCAATGTACTAGATTAGCAAAAAAGACCTAAATTTCGGGATACGAATTTTTTTTTTTATGCCTTGTTATCAAACTTGTGTAATTACGAGATCATGCAAAATGAAAGAAGAGCTTAGCCCTAACATACCTGTTTCAAAATTTAGGAACTTGAATTAATCAATACCCGGTTATACTTCACGAGCTGGAGTTCTCTTCATTTTCTAGCACCATATGATCTTTTGAAAAGATTCATCCCATGGAGCCCAGCATATACCTCTTAATGCCATTGACCTATTTCTACATAAATTTAGCATATCTTTCTTCTCTATAGATCTTGGCCATATAATACCAACAAGTTTTACAAAGCCATGAATACCATAAGATCAATGTTATCCGAAAATTCGATCTTGCCTAAGGCCATTCGTCCCAACTCTGTGGACAATTGTGGAAAATAATAGATTACAAGAGGAAATAAACTATTGGAACTTACACTTTCTTTGTTTCCAACGTTCTTACGTCAAATATGTGAGTTGAATTGCCAAAGACTCTAAATGATTTGTGGATCAGATTCTTATAAGTCTTATTAAGACTCGCCTATCACATTTTAATGAGTCATCCTTCCTAGTTAGTGGCCTTGTGCCACATGTCTTTTGGGCATAATTAGTTAAGTTTTGTCCTCTTATTAGTTAACTCGATAATATTCTGTTACCCGATAATTAATCAATTACCCATATAATTTAAAAATTATCATAAATTACTTAAAATTCTATTTATTTTTAAAATACTTCATATAAACTTTAGATATTATACTACCATGGTCATATGGTACCTTACATGATACTCGTTCATAATTATCGGGTATTATTGTTCGACCCGTATTTTATTCCAAATTGGCCACTTTCAACGAAACTCGTTTTCTTTAATCTGTGTACCTCTTTATCCTTCATAACACGTACAATCGTTATAATCTCAAAATAATCTTTTCCTTGGACTGATGTCAATTACCTTACAATAAATTCAACGCACAATACTACAGGGTGCAACATTATCATAACTTAATACTGCAAGACGTACTATCGATGCAATATTGCGGGGCGTAACATCATTCCCCCCTTTGGAACATTCGTCCTCGAATGTTGACTGATGCACTTATCATTTTTGTAACTTATAGCTCTTGTGAATTCCTTAATACTCTTCCTTCCATTTACGAAGTTGCTCTGTGAATAAATCCAAAGTATAAGGTATTCCCCCCTCCCCCCCCCCTAGTCAATCTCTAGGCCTTACTTTGTATATACAAGGCTTAATAGGATGCCTCTCTGGACCTCTATAGGTATGATGAAGTCCTTTGCTCGATACTTTGCGGAATTCACAAATATTGCTATATCTCATCGCATAGGTCCGTTTAGCCATCCATCTGAATTTATTGCCATAACTATTACTTTAATTTATCGTTGCTGAGGTCTACTACCAAATCCCAGCTTACTCTCGTTGTTCCATATGTATAAATTTAAGTCCTTTAATGCTTCCTCATTACTGCTCACCTTTAGAATGACGGCCTAATCTCATCTCATACTTTGTGACTTTTGTCCATCCATTGTTGATTCACTTCAATATTGATCTACAATATACCATTGATAACTTGAAACTTCTTACGAACTACTTTGCCCTTAGGGCTTACGTTACCTCAAGGAATATTCGAAGTGATTTCCATAATCGTATTTCATAATATCTCAATATGATTCACCTTATGGGGTATCCTAATTTTGTGCCGCCAGCGAAATGTTTTCTCCTTCTCTTTTTTTTTCAAACCATTATTCAAATGAAGGCCCAAACGTCATCCTTTATCTGTCACAATTATACCCTCATTTTATTACCAGGTCAGCATTTCATTCCTTCTAAATGCAATTAATCTTAGACTCCTTTGAGTTTATTAAGGCTATAGTGAGCTTTGTATAATATAGAGAAACTATATGCTCTTCTTGTTTTCATAGGCTTAATTCTAAAGACTTATCCATTCCCATCACCCTTTCACTTGTCTTTCTTTATTCTTACTCATGTTTCCTTTAAATTTTATCGTTCTACCATACTTTAGCTTGCGACATATACATATCCATTTATAAATTTTCCTTCAACTTGCTTGCACCATAGATTCCCTTATGTTATTCTGGAACGTCAAGCGAGACATCACATTGTGCTGCTGACGATGCCAGCATGTCCTGTAAAGCCGCGAGCTTATTACATCGTATACCCAATAAAATTGTTGATGTCCTTCCTTGCCTACAATTATCCATAGTTGCTTACTTCCATGCCCTTGTGCTTGTATGATTGCTTCTAAATTGATATTTTGACTGCCTTCCCAGTGGCACTTTCTTTTATTACCGTAACACTCGTACGGTACCTATAAATACCCCAACTCTTGTTTGAATATATCTCAAGTATTATAAGGATATTCTTCGAGGCCGAATTCTCCATGTTGGGTTCTACTATGTTTATCTTACGAGATATGATGACTCGTCTGTAACCTCCTATTTAGCCTTAACTGGGATCCTACTGACCAATTACTAACTACTCGTTGGCCTATTCTCATATCAATATTCCTCGTAATCTTTCTTAGGTTATTTCCTTTTTCTTAACTTACGTCTCGCACTGGCTCCTTATTTATCAATAACAGCTCGGGCAGGAACCTTTACTTCCTCTCCTTGACGTCGTGCTTGCACAACATTCTTGAATCATAGCGTATCTGTAAGATTTGGATAAGTTCCATCTCATTCCTCTTTCATTTATCACATTCTTCCTTTATCATTCTATAGTCACTGTGAGCACGTGATTTTTGCCCTAAGCAAATTATTCCCAAAAATTCAAACAAAATGATCTTTCTTTATTTTACAATTGTTGTGCATTTTGGTGTCATTTTCTGATAATTGTTGCATGTTATTTGTGCATGTTAATTCATATAAAATATAAAATATAAGGAAAATAAAAAAAAATAGTCCATTTTTGCATTTTAATTGTTTAGTTGTGAATTCATCCCAAAATAGTTTTTATTATAATTTTAGGAATTAATTAGTTTAATTTTGAAATATATTAAGAATTTAGTTTAATTGTTGCAATTTTATAAAATCAGAAAAAAATAAATACAAAATTACAAAGTGGAAAACAAAATGCAAAAAATAGATAAAAGAAGTAAAAGAGGAAAAAACAAACAAGAATCAATTAGGCTCGCTGTTACCCGAATTTCCGGCCCAAAGTAAAGAAAACCGGACCCAGGCCCAAAGGCATCTGGTCCAGTCTCTTTAAAAAACAAAACACGGTCATTTTGAGTTCCAATAATTTCAATCAAATCTCAGTCGTCCATTGCTCTTAATCCAACGGATGGAGTTCAATCTCAGTTAATTATTAAAGGGTCGTTTGGTATTATTCCAAGTCAAAGACCAAGTGAGTCTTCCTCGTACCAGTCGTCGGACCCGCCAGTGATTTCGCCGCCGGCGAACGCTAGCTACACCAACGGCCACCAAAATAACACCCCAGATTCTCATTCTCTTCCTCATTCCAAATATCAAATTGGTTTCCTTCGAATCCTCCCATATCTCGTTGAATCTTCATCAGAAGATTTTTCGGCTAAGTCGCCGGTTATGCCAAATGACCCCAAAATTACACCCTAGCACCGACCAGACCTACTCTACCCAACCCCCATAGTGGCATTCCTCGAATCTTCCCGGAATTGCTCGAATGCTGGATTGAAAATTTCCGGCCAAAACCCTATTTTTTTTATCTCCATAATTTCTTATGAAAACATATGACTAGGGATGTTACGGGTCAAAAATTTTGGACGATTTGGGGTCAACTGCTAGCCGGAGTTCTTGGTGCATCTAGTTCAACTATAAATACAGGGTGCATGGCCTTGTGAAGGGGTCTTCAATTTCAGTCTTAAAAAGCCCCACATTGAACCTTTTCCTTTCGTTTCCAATTTCAGAGTTAGTTTTTGAATTCAAATCAAAAAAAAATCTCAAAAAAAAAAAACAGTAGAAATTTCCAGAAAAACTAAAAAAAAATGAAGAACTTACTGTTTCATTGAGTTTTCAATTAATTGCTGAGGTTTAGTTTCCAAATTCTATCTCATAGCCTGAGTTCTGGTCTTGCTGAAGTATTTTGGAAGGATTTCGAGTCTATTTGGATGCATTTCAGTCGATTTGTGGTGCTTTGCTTGGGTGTGATTTATTTTTAAATAATCTTCCTGGTTTGAGCTGAGTTCTGGTTTATCAATTGCTGCTTGTGAGAGCTGCTGCTAAACTGACTTTGCTCCTTCTTAATTCCCTCATCAAGTTTCGTGTTTCTGCTGTGAGCTCGAGCTCAAACCATGGAATAAATGTTCACTTGATGGTTCAGTTGGAGATTTTGAATTGATTGTGCCTCGAAGTGTAGTGATGTGCCTATCTGAATAACTAGCATATTGTAATTGGACTGTTTGATTGATTATTCGAGTGTCTGTTGGTTTTCTTTTTGCTAAATTGAGAATATTCATCAATTAAAATCTAAATTTGCATGGCCTGTATAATTGAAATTGTGGAAATGATTAGTTTAAATGTTGTAAAATATTAAACTGTTACACTAGACTCTGGGTGAGGTTTGAAGTAGTCAGTTCAATAGGTCCTGTTCAATTGCTGAACCAGTTTGGGAGTTCATACGAATTTGATAATCATCAGTAGTATTGGAGCAGGAAAACATCATGTTCAAAGGGGTAATAATTTTGTGGTGGCCTTTCAATTCATGAGCTGTAGATTGCTAGTAATATTGTCATTGGTCATGTTAGTGTAATGCCATTAATAAATTGACTTTGAAATTAGTTAGAGGGCAGGAGGACAAAAGCTTATTCACATCGATTTATTTCATTTAAGTCAATAATCCATGATAGATGAACAGTCTGATAAATTGATTTAAGAATTGTGGAGTTCATGTCTATCAATTAAAATAAAGATATACATTGTCATTATGGTGCATCGTCGCTATTGTGTGAGTTGCTGCAGTTGGAATCGCGACTAACATTGTTTGAACTCGATCCCTCGACCTCTCTTTTGAGGTCCAGTTAGTCTCGTTCTACTTGGGCTGATTTTGGGCCCAGTGATTGGCGTTACTGGAGAATCGAACTCCAGACCTTCGGCAAGCGAAATTCCCTATTGCTATCAAGCAAGTTTGGGCTTCAGGCCTTTGGCACGCAGGCCCAATCCCGAGATGTTCTCTTTCATATACGGACTTGGGCCCTCGCTATTTTGATAATTTCCCTCATTTGTTAATGGTTAATTCATGTATTTCAAGCTTGCTTTTGGGTTTCATGCTATTTTATAGTTATTGCTTCTTTGTATTAAACAATTGACACCCGGGTTTTGAGTTAGGTAGCGGGTCCAAGGTAAAAGGTTCTTCCTTTTGTTTGGGCCCAGACTTGAACTTGAAGCCCAAGCGTTAATAATAATCAATTAGGATTTTCTTTTTCTTTTAGAGACAAAAATCAAAAATAGAAAATGTAGTTGCTTTTGGGTTTATCCTTTAAAAATAAAAATGAGACGAGCCTCGCCCAATAAAAATGCAAATTGCGGGGCCCTCAATAAAAGTTTAAAAAATATATATTTAGAAAATCGGGAAGGATTGCTTAGCGAATTTCGCGACCCTCCCAAAAGATAATGACGCGCTAGACTCTTTTAGACGCAATTCTAATAAAATTACCTTCTTAAATTCGGGTGTGCATTTCATGCGACCCAAATCAAATCCTAAAACGTTGACTTAAATGACGTTCACTTTCTTTTAAATGACGTTGACTTAAATTTCATGCGGCCCAATCCGAAAGCACGCTTTAAATGACGTTCACTTTCTTTTAAATACATATTAAATAAAAGCGGTTAGAAGTAAAAATTGGCACATAGGCTCTTCATGTAAAAACTAAATGCAATAGTTGAGCGACCGTGCTAGAACCACGGAACCCGGGAATGCCTAACACCTTCTCCCAGGTTAACAGAATTCCTTATCCGGATTTCTGATTCGCAGACTGTTAACAGAGTCATAAATTCCTCGGTTCGGGATTCAACCTGTGACTTGGGACACCATTAATCTCCCAAGTGGCGACTCTGAATAATCAATAACTAAATCCCGTTCCGATTGTCCTTTATTTGGAAAAACTCCCTTATTACGTCCCTTACGGGTGTATAGTGAAAAAGGAGGTGTGACAGCTCTGGCGACTCTGCTGGGGATAAGAACCCAGAACTTCGGTTCAGGGTTCAAAAATTCGAGCTCAATTAAATTGTTATATTTGGCTTTATTTGATTTTGATACATGTTCCATGCCTTACGTGCTAAATGTTTACCGCTTTAATATTTGTTGAATTGTATATAAACTGTCGCGAATCCCTCCCTCTTTCTGAGTCTTCTACATCATGGAGAAG
>MU723531.1:0-24901 GCA_026770625.1 Nicotiana glauca
CCTCGCATTCATCCCCACATCAGCTGAGTCCACTCTCTGAAGCGACCCAAATTTTCAAATTACAACACGTAACTTTCAATTACACACGAGATCTTCTAACAATATACATAAAAATCATACCCCTTAAGAACACTCCGTAGGAGATAACCCCCCCATGCTTCGCCTCAATTTAGTATTTCAGCACACCTTTCACCGTTATACACATAACGCAGCCCTTTTAGTTTTCCTGGGTTTGAACTCATTCCGCCACAAGTATTGCACTTAACTTCCAACTAGAAGATACAAAAATATTCTTCACGTGCCCATAATTCGGACTACACATCAAGCCACAATAGGAATCGAATCACTTAACAGTCCATCTACTATCCTGCAGACTTCTTCGTCATTACCAAGTCATANACATCAAGGCAAATACAATACTGAGCGCTCACGTGCACATACAGACGTGTGGAAGGAATTTCAAGAGTTATATCTCAAGCTGAATCAATTACGCACGATAAGAATTCCAAGAAATTGAAGTTTTCCTAAAGGTTTTGCAGCCCCTCGAGGATAAATACAGACGTCTCCGTACCGATCCGCGAGACTCTACTAAACCTGCTCATGACTCGTGAGACCTAGTAACCTAGGCTCTGATACCAACTTGTCACGACCCAAACCCATACTGGTCGTGATGGCGCCTCTCATGAAGACAAGGCCAGCCAACTAACCCAATTCACTTCATTTTTAGAATTATTTAAACATAAATGAGTATAACAACAATACTAATCAGGACTACAACCCCACACAATCCGACCGGGGTGTCACAAGTCACGAACATCTAAGAAGTAGGAACACTACTATAGGGCCAATATTATATATACAAAATAAAAGCTAGAAAATTAAAGATGAAGTGCGGTGCCGCGAACGCTGGCGGTCACCTTGCTCAACTACCTTAGTAAGGCCTTCGGTCCGCTAATAACCCGCTACCGGGTGAACAATACCTGCAACTGCACGCGAGGTGCAGGGAGTAAAGTGAGTACTTCCAACTCAGTGGTAATAAGAGTAAATAATAACTGAGCAGCAATAAACCACGTAAAGCAAATCAACATGCTATATAGTACAGTGTAACCCTTGAGAAAAGCAGAGAAAACGTGAAAAATCCTTTAGAAAATATCTTGATTCAGTTCAAAACTTCTTTTGAAAATATCTTTTTTTTTTCCAATATTAAGCAAATGAATGCGAAATTACGTAGTGCAAGTCAGCACAAAAGCCAGCCCTTCGGGCACAAATAAGTATGCATAATAGAGCTCATAACTCGCCATTCAGGCAATATTCTTATCTCTGGTCAGCCACTATTACCTGACCCATTTACCTCATACAGTGTCACTGTTACCACTGTCTCAAATTTATCCACTTTGAAAGTGATCAGACAATATCAGAACAACAAATAAGTATCTCAAGAAATATCACAACAACAAATAGTGCACAAATGTATGAATGAAATGCAATGCATGTGACAGTACACTCTAGTACCCGCTGCGGCGTGCAGCCCGCTCCACTTATTTAACATCGACGGTGCTCACTGGGGGTGTGTACAGATTCCGGAGGGGCTCCTACAGTCCAAGCGCAATATCAGCCAGGTATTGGCATAAAACAGGCTCTCGGCCTCAATATCAATATATAATAATCGCTACAGCGTGTAGCCCAATCCATATCAAGGAAACATCCTCACCACTGGGTCCCCGACCCATCTCAGTCAAATAAGTCCACAGTCAATCGGGCGTGACATACTATAGGGATCTCAGCCCTCATATCCTTTTCATTTAAGGTTTATGTATAAAACACAGTTATTATATTGTTCTTAATATTTAAAAACATGATTGAGAATTTATGTTATGCACACAAGTGAGGAGAAATACATAAAGATCCCCTAAGGATTCTACAGGTCGGCACAAGGCCAATACGGCAATCAGCCCAAATTATGATGATAACAAATAATTTCAGTCAAATACGCGGAAAAATATTAACAACCGGGACGGACCAAGTCATGGTCCCCCAACGGTGCTCTACCTCACGCCCATATCCGGCGTGCAAGTCACCTCAATACAGCACTATGATGTGCAAATTCGGGGTTTCAAACCCTCAGGATATCATTTACAAGTATCACTCACCTCGAACCGGTGAAATTCCTCGCTCGCGACGCCTTTGCCCCTCAAATTGGCCTCCACGCATGTCGAATCTAACCAACAACAGAGAGAATACATTAAAATATACCAATGGGACAACACCCAATCGAAAACAATCGAAATATAGCAAAAATCTCGAAACTAGCAAAACCCGAGCCCCGGGCCCGCTTCTCGAAAAATTACAAAACTTACATTACCGGATTCCTCGTCTAGCCACGAGTCCATACATACCAAGAACTCCCAAATCCGAGCTCAAATGTCCTATCAAATTCCAATTTGAAATTGTCAGAAACTCAAGCCCTAGTTTTACCCCTTTTTGGTGAATTTCAACCAATTTCCATGTTAAATCTAACATAACCTCGTGTATTTAGGCTAAGGAACTTACCTCCAATCAATCCTCTTTGAACCCCTCTTCAAATAGCTCTCCCAAGCTCCAAAATCGCTCAACAATGGAGGAAAAATAACATAGGCTTGCGGATGAAATATCAATTAAAAAACCTTCTGCCCAGGTCGATTTTCGCTTATGCGGATCCAATACCGCTTTTGCGGCTTCCGCTTCTGCGGTATCCCTCATTTTGCCCAGGACCGCTTTTGCAGTCCATAACCGCTTCTGCGGTGACCGCTTATGCGGAACGTAGTTTGCTTCTGCGGAAAAATGCCAAACGTCCACTTTCCGCTTCTGTGACTCCTCATACTCTTATGCGGTCCTTTTCCGCAGAAGCGAAAATATCAGATACCAGATCCTTCATCAGTCCTAAAACCCCAAATTTCATTCCGTTAGCCATCCGAAATCACCCCGAGGCCCCCGGGACCTCAACCAAAAATACCAATACATCCTATAACGTCATTCAAACTTGCTCCAATCATCAAAACACTATCGTTAACATCTAAATCATCAAATTTTACCAAATCAAAGCCTAAGTTCTTCAAGAACTTCTGAAATGCATTTCCGATCAAACACCCAACCAAACGATGTCCGAATGACCTGAAAATTTGCAGACATGTTCAAAATTACCTAACGAAGCTGCAGCAACTTTCGGAATTCCATTCCGACCCTCGGATCAAAATCTCACCTATCAATCGGAATTCGCCAAAACTCAAACTTCGCCAATTAAAACCTAATTCTACACCGAGCCTCCAAAATCAATTCCTATTTCACTCCTAAGTCACAAATCATCCCCCGAATCTAACCGAATCATCAGAATTCACATTCGAGCCTCGTAACTAAATAGTCAACTTCTAGTTGACTTTTCCAAAACAAGCTTTCCTTTAAGAGACTAAGTGTCTCATTTCCAACTAAAACCAATCCAATTCTACCCGATCAACTCAAATATTGATATTGAAACACAGTGAAGCATAATATGAGGGAAAACGGGGCGGTAACTCACGTGACAACGGGTCGGTTCGTCACATCACTACATTATCATAATGATACTTGAACATGGACTCCACATTTTTAAATCACAACACCTACAAGCTACCTTTCAAATAAAAATCAATTGTTATACAATCAAGCAAAAATATTTTCTTTCCATGACACTTTCGGCCTTCAAGGTGGCCTCCTCGGCTTACAAGCTTTGCCATAACACATTTGCGGAAACAATCCTAAGCTCCAAACTTATCTAACAAGGATGACAGCTAGATACCTCGCATAAGCTAACTATCCATTAACTTCACCTTCAATAATTTCCACCCGAATGACATACAAAGGATCTCCAACTACCTTCTTAGACATAGACATGTGAATACACAAAATACATGAGGAATAACTATCGGGACACTTCAAACTCCTCGTGCGGCCTATTATGGAATACACTTATGCAACCTTCATTATCAACTCACATAACATCTTCAGTAAAAATATTGAGAATAACCCGTTCACCCTCCAAAACTCTAAATCTCTAGACAAAAACTCACACTAAACCCTTGATGATCTTCAACAGTTACTCTAAGATGTGCTATCATAAATTGACCAAAAAATTACCTATCAAATATATGTGATCACACTGCGAAGCTTCCTCTTTGACTCATTTGAACCTACAATACCCAATGGATCTAATACAACGAGGAACAACAAAGTTCAAGATCAGGCTAGAATTATTCAGGAATCCATTAATATGCTGAGCAGAGTATTTTGTGAGGTTATATGCTAATAGACACAAAGATTACTACTAACAATACTAACATGGTTAATCATTGTGACGACATCAACTATTAGACAAATAAGGCATAGGGGTAACTTGTACATTGGCAATAGGGACCATTAAGGAGGAATATTCAAGTACGTGACCCACTCGTCTCCTGGAGGAAAATCCGTTTATCAAGAATAAGAATACTCTTGCACCTTGAATGTGATATGGGATTCAAAACACATGAAGTTGAATCGCACTCCTTTTGTTAACTGACACAAGGAATCTATGGCACAAGCCCATGAGGATGGAAAGAAGTTTAACACTTATGAGATTATCATGTTTCAAACAGCTTAACCCTTCCTGATAATTGACCCTATATGAGAGAACTAAAGATATGACAACTGGTCTTCCAAATCAATATGCTCACGATATGTGCAAAAATCTAAAGGCATCTAATCTCAATATTTTACGAGTGAAACCACCTAGCTAGGAACTCTTACGATAGGGGTGAAATCATATATTTGTTAGAGGGGTTTCAATGGTTGACGTAATGCTCTGAGAGGAAAGACAGTTAAAACTCCTATCCTCCTTAAGGAGATAAAATGCCAGGGGTAGCAAAATTTCCCGCACATGACAATAACGTCAATAATCCTAGAAGACGAGTGAGCAGAAGATCACATAACCTATCAAATCCGACCCATTTAAGACTTTTGAAAAGGGGATGCACTTTTGTTTGAAATCATGGCAATATGTATTTGAACTTAGGGGAAATCATTACTTTTGGAACTCATGAGACAAGCTTATGTAGCCCTAGAAAATTGTTAACAATGGCGAGAAAGTACTTAAAACCACTACGACTTGGTATAAAACAAGGCCTCAAAGTGCCTACATGGATAAGTTTGAAATAATGAGACGTCTTAATGCATTTATCCAGGAAAAGTAACCTAGGTTATCTAGTTAAAGGGACAGGCAGAGTAGGTAAATGGTTGTTGAGAACATCTACAAGGAATACCAGCAATATTTATTTATTCTAACAAAAGGAATATGTCCCCATCCTTGATACTATAAGACTTCCTCTTTGATACCATAAAACATAAAATGAGTTTTACAATGAGAGTTATCAGATGAAATAGATAAGTAGGGCAGAAAAACTAAAGAGCACCATTTGGAACCAACAAGCTTAAACTGAGTTGAAGACATTAGAAATCTATGGTAAAGGGGAATTTACTCACTTCCAGTGTCCGTTTTACAAAAGGGGGCTTGTAGAGTACATAAAAGTGAGGTGAATTGAATTGAATCATATAGTTGGATAGCTAGTTGAGAAAATGAGATAATATCGTATTGAAAAATATGGAGAAACGACACATAATGCAAGGTAAATGAAAAGAAAGTGAGAGAGCCTATGGAAGTAACCTTTACATTGTAACCACTAGGAAGGGTGGTAATATAAGGGATTACGGGAAGCTAAATATTTTTCGAAAGAAGATCTCTATGTGTAGTCATGTGATGTATATCTCCAGAATTCAAAAATCCAATTATGTTTAACAACTCTACTTCACAATGAAGCACTACAACACACTTCTACAAAACCAGCTATTACCAGTTAAAATGGGAGACGCTATAAGACTTGACTGAGAGAAAAGCTTTGACGTACGAATGTCTTTCTAGGTGTATTGTTCGTTGTTCAACCCAAAACCAAAAGGTGAGAGTTAGACTGATAAGCATATCGTTGGACTAGCACATGTGTAGATAATCTTTTATCGAAAGGAGATAATTAAATCTCAGCAATTGCGGCATTCTATCAACCTTTGATGAACTTGAGGTGAGGTGGGAACCCAATGAGATAGTATAAAATAATTATGGTTTTAGATGTTCATAATGAGTTCTCCATGGAGTTGACTTGAGAAGTACCCAAATGCTAATGAAAAATAGAAAATAGGAGAAATAAGCGTTGTGTTACGATAACCTCCAAAGGTGTACTTGGTCTTGACGGAGAGCCTAGTAAGGGTCCTTACGAGAAAGGAAGTGTTACAATGACTTATGGAAGGATATGTTCTCTCATGGTTATCGAACAAGTGTGGGGAAACTAGCACAATGAATTCACTAACTAAGGAACACAATTATCACATGTTGTGGAGGTGTAAAGAGAAAATAAATATTTGTTATGAGCTGGACATGCTTCTGCTATATTAACTCCCAACTACAATACATGACCACTCCACGAGCAATCTAGGAACAAAGTGAGCTACTTACTGCGGGATGTCCCAAGTGGACACAAAAGTTATACTAAGATGGCGACACAAGATCTTCCTATGACGGTGATGTGGGGATCTAAGTATTCTGAGAGACTTTATGGACACGGTGACCATTTCGATTGATATTCATTCATATGATAGGTGTTAAGTTATGCTCTTATGTTACTAGACATTGAGAAGCTTTCATGATGATACTCGCAAGAGAGTAGAGTGATTGTTCAAACCATATAAGCCATATACACAAGTGAGTAAAAGATTGACTCAAGAAGGATTGCAACACTGGGATGCTTTACATGGAACTTGATACCACATAGGCAAACTTTATGACGGTGAATGCATAGGCACAAATGAGCAGACGTCGTCCATAAAAAGATTTTGTAACAAATTCATCGGATGTAGTCCCCTATTGAGAATTTAGGCCTATTCAAGAGTTATAACTCCATTCAAGGACATATTTATAGAACTTAATTCCATAAGAGGATGTAAATAAGAGAATTTTGTGATAGAGTGGATTCACGAACAATATGTCTCCTTCAAGGAGTAGGTACACACGAGTTTTTGTGACTCACCTCTTATTAAGACCATGTTTATGAGGACTCTGCAATAAGTATGTAGACATGCAATGAGTAAAATTCTTGTGTTGTTCATAACGATGTACTAGGGAGTGACTTACTTGGTGACTTTAGGTTGATAGGGCAATAACTTAATCGATGCCCCTCGACCCCACATCCTTAATTCCCGTTGGTAATATAATAATATCCGGTGGTGGAGTGAAATTAATAGGAACAAGCGTACTCCCCTTAGCAAAAAATTTTGCCAATCCCTCCATGGCTCGATACATTCTCCTAACAAACGCTTGGGCAATCTACGTCAGATTCAATGGTAGGATCATTCCCTCCTTAATGTTTCAAACTCGTGGATTATGGTATCAAGATTACTCATCTAGAGAATAAGACATAGCGAGGAAATTAGCTCCCTATCTTGAGCTCTACTACACGATCTGGAGTATCAAAGAAGGGTGGAATTCCTAAATATCTGAATAGCCTCCAAATTATAGATGTGGTCGACTACATACCGATAAGAAGAACTCTACTAGACACAGCTCCGAGACATCCTAGGACACTTTAAAACCTTAGGCTATGATACCAAGTTTGTCATGCCCCAAAATCCAAGGAGCGCGACCAGCGCTCAACCGAGTAAATACGACTGAGCAAGCCTGTTAAGTTTCATTCTGCCCAAACTGATTCATGAATAAAAAGGAGGTGGAATCCATTAATAAAATTCTATTAACAACTTCGTTCACAATTTTGAAGATATTACAATTTTTATACATCATTTCCAAATATCAATATTTTCACTTTAATTCCAATACCAGACACTACCTACAACCCGTCTATGGAGCCTCTAAGTACAACTGAAGAATAATATGGAAATACCAACAACAAGGCTCCGACTATACCTAAAATACAAAGTACATGATATAAAGATGAAACAGGACTCCGAAATGAAGTGGGGCTCATTAAGTCAGCTGAAAGGATGATGTGACACTAGCTGCAACCAACACTACTTGCTATGGAAACACCTACATCCATTTAAAGACGTAGCGCCCCCTGCAAAAGGGATGTTAGTGCCATCGAATGGCACTATAATGTATAACTGAACACCATCCAATTAGAAAGAACAACCATATAAGAGCAAAAAGAAATCGTAAGGACCATAAAGCTTCAAATAAGCACCACACCAACAATATAAGAGGTTCACATTATTTTCACATAATTTATGAAATTTTAGATTGGGGCATTTCATTTCATTGCTTCATCATCCACCTTACTATCGATTCTTTGAGCAGAGTCCGATCACGGCTTGATCAGCTAAGCTCTCTTACCAAGACATTACCCTTATTTCAGTCTCACTTTCCAGTTTCAATTATCATTGCATTACCACCATGTGTGTATAACATGATTTCCGATTACGGCCCGATCGGCTAAGCCGTCTTAAAAGACGTTACCCTTTTTCTATTATCCATCTCAGTTCAATCTTTTGTTTTTCGTGTATTAGTTCATCGGCACTTGGGGCCATAATTACCACGTCATGCTTGGCACTAGGCCATATTTCACAACTTTTATTTCACATCACTTTCACTTTCAACATCAAACTTGCAATTTAAGATAATGGGCACATACAAGAGCAATTCAAGTTATAAGCATAGAGAGGATCATGATTCGGCATAATAGTTACAATTTAACTCGACTTGAAATCTAGGTAATTTAGAATATATTTCACATTGTTCACATATCCCTAATTACCATGAATATCACATTGAATACATTGAGACATACCTTTCACATATAATATTGCAACACCAAATCCTTTGAAATAACAAATACTACATAATTCAAATTTCGGACTTACAACATATGCAGAGACACCATGGGAGCTCAATTTCTAAGAAGAGGGGGATTTAGCCATATACACCTTGTTTAAGCTTTCCTTAAGTTAGTACAACATTTCGGAAATTCTAGGAATCCCAATCTACTTTGAGACATAACAAAATTGAACACAAATCAGGAAGGTATTCATGGTTTCAACTTATTTGAGCATTTATCAAATACTAGTTTAGCATCTTGATTTCAAATCTCATTTACAAGATTTTCTTCATTCCCCAATCCAATCTTTACTTATTTATGTTCAATAATCTTCCCAGAAACTAATTTGTAGATTCATGTATAAATAATACTATTACACCCAAGAATCATACCCCAATAATCCATCTCACCATCTCTACAATAGCAGCACAACCTAGGTTAGGCACCTGTGGCTTCCAATCACTATCCCATGAGTTCTAACGTATATATCATACATAAATAATTACCATAGAGTGGTTAGAGGTGATAGACATACCTCTTGTAGTAAGAATCTTGAGAATCCCCACTTGTAGTGTTCTTGATCAATTTTGGGATTTGAATGGGAATTTATGGATTTTCAAGATAAATCCTTGTTAATATAAGTGTTTAGGAGTAGTAATCAACTCAAAATACTCCAAAAACGTTACCTTGGATCATAGGAGGGAAGTATGGGACGCATTTCCCTTGATAAAGCAAGCCCTAGCGCAAAAAAATGACTTAAAGACGCTCCATACATGGTCTTGGAGTATTTATAGGGCTGCTAGGCATGCGATCGCGGTCAAATCACGCCCGGGACGTGGTGGACATGCTCTTACCACGCTTGCACCACGTTCGGAGGCAGAAACACCCAGATTTCCCGCGGTCGCGCCGCGGACATTCGTCTGACACAGGTCCGATAAAATGGTCATAACTTTCTGTATACACCTCCAAATGACGAACGATTTGGTGCGTTGGTTACTCGACTCAAAGTGCTTTAATTTGATATGTTTTACATCGCAAAACAACTTATATAAACATATATATGCTTGTCTAAATTTTAGGTCTTGTGCGTACTTATCTACATATTTAGTCTATTATGAAATTTTCCAACTTGGCTTAGATTTAGGCCTCTCCTTAGACCCCAAATCTCTTATAATATGACTTATAAGCTTATTAACATATCCAATTGATATCTATTATATCATGAATCCTAATTTGCACAAAAAATAAAATAATTAGCCTACCTTGGCACCACGAAATCTTAAATTAGCTAGCAAAATTTTTTGGGGCTTTACAAGTATGCGAGCAGTTTTTTAGGTAAAACTTTGGCAGAATACAACTGTTTTATAGTTGCTTTTCCTACCAACAACGAATAACCTTTAATGGCAGCATTACATTGTTTCCATTAAATAAATATCAACAATAACAACAATAAAAACTATCAAACTATATTAACAATACTTATAGAGTTTCATATAATCCAACAACAAAATGTTTCACAAGTTAAAACTTCAAACATAATTTAGTTAGTGCTTTGTAATACATCATCTCCATATCCACTACTAGAAGCTTCATCTTCGTCATTGTTTGAAGGATCACGACGAGAAGGATTAGCATCTAGGGATGACTCATGAGACTGGGAAATCAGGAAATCACCACTAGAAAGAAGATTGGCCAGTTGACCTTGAAGGACATTAAATTGTTCATCCCTCTTTTCTATCTGAACTTTAAGGCTATCAAATTATTTTTTTTCTTCTCTAGCCGTTGCCTCTTCAAGCTCTGCTAACAGCTTTGTGATATTCATCTCTATAGCCAAGGCAGTCGACCATTCAAGTGCCTCGCCCTGGGTAGAAGTCTATATTCCTAGCAATCTAGGCCTGTAGTGCAAAAATAATCTCTTTGGAAGGCCGTATGCTATACCTTTTTTAGGACCGCTGACAACATCCAACCATATCTTCTGCCCTTCTTCATCTGAAATGGAAGGTCGCTCGCCTTGCTCATTTGGTGACAAGCTCTGACTGTGCTCCTTCACAGTTGCCGTATAGCGACCCTTTATTTAGAATATAGAAAATTATTAACTATATAATATTATAAACATTAGGTTTAAGTTATAGTAGTTATGAAACTTACATATGTAGTCTCCACCTGGTCCTCGACCCATCTAGTTAGATCTATCGGTGCCTTTTTCTTCCGGATGTGAGTCTCCATGAAGAACTCATCATGAGCTATCTTCCTCCCATATTTTTTCCTATAAATATAATAAAATATGTTAAATAAATTAAAATATATAAATATAGTTTGATAAAAATATATTTAAATATTTTAAGGAATTACCAGTAGTCTCCTCGCAATCCCCATACTCCTTGCACCCACATAGTGCAAGGAGTCACCCTTCTCAGATGATCGGGCTTTCTTTCCCTGTTTACTCTTCTTCTCGATTTTTTTTGTAGCCCAATTCCTTAGTAGAACCTCCCATAAATATGGTAGAAACCATGAAGGCTTCTTGTTCTTCTTCCAAGCAGAAGAGAAGTAATCAGATGTTCTCTTACGGCATTTAACTCAAAATTTGCAAGAATGGCATTGTTATGTTGGTCCCCCATGCATACTTAGTCTGCAAAGAAAGTGTGTAACATTAAATGAAATATTCATAATATAATTCTTAAATAGATAATAATTGTATTAGAACCTTAAATCAGTTGAAAATTATCACCAAGAGCTCCGGTGGAAAATCACTCCAAGTCGCATAGGGTGCATCATACAATCGTCCAAAAGCTTTAGTGATTATCTTTGTAGTCTGATGAATAGTTATGAACCTGCAACATAACAATTACATTAAATAAACAAGACTACATATTATAATTCAGCAAAAATAAAGAAGTAATAAATAAATCTTACCCATTGCCCTCAGGCATGATGATCATCCTATGATAACGATCATACCGCACTTCATATGGATCATCATCCTCTAGTGTATCTGAAGCCTGCATAGAAGGGGAGGCAATTGGCTCAGCGCTACTATCCCAAAGGCGATATTTAGAAATGCTAGGAGATGAACTTCGAGGAGAGGGAGATGGGATCACTGATGAAGATTGATGCGATCTAGACCCCTGCTGTGATCCAAACCACTATTGCGATCCAGAACCCTACTGCGATCCGGGTGGCTGTAATCTAGATAGATGCGATCCAGCTAGTGATGAATTAGATGGAGTAGATGATGGGTGTATCACCACATGGCCCTTTGACTGATGACTCGGTGTACCCATATAACTATATGCATGATTATATGGAGGAAGCTGTAACGACCCAACTGGTAGTTTTGAGCTTTAGCATTCTATTCGGTGGTTTGAGGCTTTGAGTAGCTTCATATTATGTATTATAACTTGTGTGTATGGTTGGTTTCAATTTTCAAGCAGTTCAGGATTAATTTGGAAGAATGATTCTCGTTTTAGAAGCTTTAAGTTGGAAGAGTTGATCAAGGTTGACTTTTTCGTAAACGAACTCAAAATTTGGTTTTAATTATTCCAATAAGTTTGTATGATTATTTTTGACATGTCCACAAAGCTTGGTTAAATTCCGATGAGTTTTGGATAAGTTTGGGTTGTATGGTGATTGTTTTCAATTTCAACATCGAATTAAGAATAAAGGTTACCATATTGAGTGAACGTCCTTTGATTCGTGTTTTCACCAAACCATTATATTAGTATCGTAATTTTGAAATCATAGCAACTGATTCTATGGTACTGTGTAGTTACCTAATTTTGTTTCTATCCATGAAATTTCTACGTGCTAGGGTAATTGAACTGTGATCCATGTTAGAACCATGTTTCAGCTATATTTTTATCCTGTTGGAATTTTGATGACATCCAAATCCACTACTAAAAGTAAATAGACATGGTCCCATGCAATATAATTTACCCAACTATGAGTTAGAGTCGAATCCCACAGTGAACAATATATAGGAGATTACGCGTGTAGAGAATTGTCACTTATTATGCTAAGCCAAACAATTAGAAAAGATTAGAGATAAAATTTATAACTAAATGCAAAATGTAAACTAACCTAGAAAGCGAGTAAAATGATTAATGGCTACAAGTATGGATACACGAGGAAATACACTCAAGTTATTCACGATTTTACAAATATGAGTGAGTTTATATTAATTATCATCGGGTAATAATTCTATAGTATCTTATTCCAACGAATAAGAAGACTTTCTAATTGAATTATCCCTGAAATAATTAAGAGATTAAGCACACCCGATTACAAGTAGTTCAATCCTATCCCCAGGTAGAATTTATAAAATGAGGGTTAAAGCCTCAAGTTCTTGTTAATTAATTTTTTCCAACCCAAATTATCTTTTCCAAAGTTAATACAAAGTAAATGAGCGAGACCTAGGGTTTGCTAGTCCCTTTGGAAATATTAAAAAATAAGAATAATTAAAGAAACAATAACTCACTTCAATATAACTAAAATCGTTCAATACATAAGCACAACAAGATATTTAATCCACACTTTAAATGTGAATATTTCCATAAACAAGATTCAAGTGTTGAAATATATACTACACACTTAGATATACAATACAGACAAAGAAAATGAAGAAATGAACATAAATGGGTAAAAAATTCTCAACCAAAAGCTTCAAATCTTCATGATCCAAGTGTGTGTCCAAGAACCCTAGCTTCAAAACTTGTGTTCTCTAGTCAAGAGATGTCAAAGACCGCCAAAGATTGTCAAAAATATTTTACAAATGAGCTAGGTCGTGTATTAAATAGTTTGGGATCAAAAACATGAAATTCCAAATCTGCCCAGAACTGCCCAAAAAATAAGATATGCGATCGTGCATAGACACTTGCATTCGTAGTGAATAACTTCTGCAAATGTACGTGATCGCGTACAGAGACCCGCGTTCGCCTAGCTTAGTTGACCAACCGGTTGACCATGCTTTCTTCTTAGCGTTCACACAACTTCAGTCTTCTTAACTTACGCGATTGCATAGAGCATTTACTAGCAACAATTAAATTTTCTCATTTTAACACGGTTTGATGTGGTTTCTTCCGTTTCTTTTCTAAATCACTTGATACCTGAAATATGCCAATAAACCTTAATAAATGTCTTAGTTTCTCAATAAAATCATGCAAAAGCCTAAGTATCAAGAACAGATAAGTTGGTAAAATACCAACTTATCAGACCCCCAAACTTAAAACTATTGCTTGTCCTCAAGCAATTTCAACAACTAAGAATATCCTTTAATAAAATCAACAATTAAGCTCAATGGCATACCAAACATCATTTCAAGTCAAAAAGGTTCAAATTAAACACAATCTAGTGACTTTGGTTGGTACCAACAATTAGTTCAAAGCATATGAATCACCAACTTCTCATAAATATTATTTCAATTCAAGTGCTCAAACACTACATTTAACCATGTTGCAACCAACTCATAACACTAAAGCTTCAAAATTTGCTTCATTATCTCCAAGAATTTTCTTTTGTTTATTCCTCCCAATTGAAAATTGGTTTAAGTTCACAAATGGGATATCAAATGGAAAGAATTTACTCTCTCTACAATGATTTTGAAATGCCCATAAGTAGTATCATTGGCTTGCCCTACATGAATTTTTCCACTAGGGTAGACACACTTGGTTCAAAATCAAGTAGGACTCAATAGATTATAATGTAGGTTTTTGGTTAAGGTAGGGCATAATTTGGATAAGAGTGACTCAAAATGTAATGACCCGACCGGTCGTTTGGAGCTCTAGCATATCGTTCAGTGGTATCAGGCCCTGAGTAGCTTCCCTTCACGTATTATAACTTGTATGCATGGTTGGAATTGAATTCCGGGAAGTTTAGAGTTGATTGAGAAAAAGATTTCTCATTTCGAAAACTTAAAGTTGAAAGAATTGACTAAGATTGGATTTTTGAGTAAACGACCTCAGAATCAGGATTCAAGGCTCCAGCAGGTTCGTGTGATAATTTCAGACTTAGACATATGTCCGGATCGGGTTTTGGAAGATCCGGAAATATTTTGGCACCTATTGTGGAAGTTAGCATTTTTGGAGGAATTTTATAAGTTTGGGTTGAAGTGAATTCAATATTATCAACGTCCGTTTGGGATGCCGAGTCTGGGAATAGCTTTGTATGGTGATTATGGTACTAGGAGCGCGATCGGAAGTGAATTCAGAGGTCTGTGGGACATTTTGTAGTTATTTGGCTAAATATAGAAATTTGAAGTATTTTAATGATTTTGACTGAAAGTGGAATTTTTGATATCAGGGTTGGATTCCAATTTCGGAAGTTGGAATAGTTCCATAATGTCAAATATGACTTGTGTGCAAAATTTTAGGTCAATTGGATATGATTTTATAGGTTTCGTCATCAAATGTTGAAGTTTGAATTTCTCAAGTTCATCAATTTTATTTGGGGTTTGATTTTTGATTTCAATGTTGTTTGATATGATTTTAGGCCTCGAGCAAGTCCACATTATGTTATGGGACTTCTTGGTATGATTGGTTGGGGTCCCGGGGGTCTTAGGTGGGTTTCGGATGGTTAACGGATCAAATTTGAAAATTTGAAGAAGGATTTCAGTAGCTGGTATCTGGTGTAACCGCACCTGTGAGGTTTTGGCCACAGGTGCGGAGCTGCAAAAATGGCCAAAGGAGCGCATATGTGGTTGAGAAGGGAGAAGGCTACGACCGTAGATGCGATCAAGTTGCTGCAAAAGCGGGACCGTACCTACGGTTGGAGGAGCACAGGAGCAGAAGAAGGGGGCCTGGTGAAGTACCGCAGATGGGGTAGTGGGGTGGAGGCAGTGAGTTGTTTAAAGTCGGGATTGGGCCATTTTCTTTCATCTTTCTCTTGGCTTGGGCGATTCATGTAGGGTTTCAAGAGGGGGTTTTCATCTCAATGGTAAGGTAAGTCATTCCCACTACTTATAAGTCAAATACATGGATGTTATATGGATTAAAGTATGGAAATTTGTAGAAATATTTGATTTTGAGGGAAAACCTAGAAAATTAATATTCTCGAATTTTGACCATGATTTTGGACATGAAATTGAGAGTAAATTATATATTTGAGTTCCTGAGGTTATGGGTAAACTTTATCTTCGAAATTTTTTGGAATCCGAGCACGTGGGCCTGAGGGCATTTTTGCCAACTTTTTGATCGGGTTTAGGAATTGTTATACGTTGGATTATTATGAGTAGTTGATCATACATTAACGGATTTGCATAATTGTTGGCTAGTTTTGGAGCGTTTCACATCAATTTAAGTCCTCGGAAGGGTGTGGAATGCCGGTTATGGAACTTCGGAGAGAGGTGATTCTCCTTTCTAACCTTGTAAGAGGGAATTGTCCGCATAGGTGAGTTAATTGGTTATGTGCTCCTAATTGTGGGGGCTATGAACGCACGAGGTGATGAGAGTCTGTGCGTAGCTACTATTATGCTTATGTCCGGGTAGTCTAGGACCCAAAAGCATGCTTACTTGTAATAAATACAACCCTGTTTGTAAACTTAAAAAAATGCTTACAACATATAGAACGTGTAAATGAATTTCTAAACGACTAGATATCATTACTTGACTTTTAAAATAGAATCTTGCCTTTTCCTGAATAATTTCTCCTCGATGAATTGATTTGACTGTTGAATGTGTTTATCTATTGTGGAACGAGCTGAACGCCTCAGTAGATTAAATAGATGCATCTATGGTTCGCACCATTCGACCCTCTGGCAGTGCTTAGTTTAAATATTGTTGGATTGGGCCATATGTCCTCGGCATGATTTGCGCATGCTTGTATTGCTTTCCTTGAAATTTACTGAAGTGAATATATGTATAAATGATGAAAGAGGAATTTGGGAATCTCACATAAAATAAAAAGTTGTTTACTTGCTTCCCTCTATTGAATTGTAATCATGTTTATATAAATCCTCGAGTTGTCATATTATTGATGTATCATTATTTAAGTCGACCTCTAGTCTCTACTTTTTCGAGATTAGATGAAATACTTACTGAGTACATGTTGTTTTTGTACTCATGCTATACTTGTTGTGCATTTTTGTTGCACAGGCACATGCATCTCTAGCGGCCTAGTGGGCATAGTAGCATGTAGACTTAGGTGCACTTCTCAAGACGACCCACAGCCAGCAGAGTCTCTTTCAGATTTCCATATTTGCTTTCTGTCCTATTTGTATTCCGGGCAGTTGTTATATTATATTATTTTTAAGAGATAACTCATGCACTTTTGATATCGGGTTCTGGGATGTCTATGGGATTAGTTAGTATTTTGAAATTTTTAAAGATATCATTATTTATTCAGTGAAATTTATTCTTTAAATGTATAAAAGAAGTGAATTCAGGAATATTTAAAACGAGAAGTAACTAGTTGTTTAGTTTTGTCTTGCCTAACAATGATGTCTGGCTCCATCATGACCCTTAGTGAATTTTGGGTCGTGATAACATAGTATTAGAGCATTAGGTTCCCTTAGGTCTCACGAGTCATGAGCAAGTCTAGTAGAGTCTCGCTATCTTCAGTAGGCTATATGGCTGTTAGGAGCACTTCCCTTCTTGATTTCCTCATCGTGTGATTTGATTCCCTTTGAGGCTTATCCCTTTATTTCCCTTCCCGTTCAATCTTATGCGAGGCAAAGCACCGGTCATAAATCGGTGAGTGAGTAAGTATAACAGTACTACAAATGTGGTGCGGTATATTTCTCCCTGCGCAGTTGTTTGAGCCATTATCGTCGCCTTTTGGAAGTATATTTTGTCGTTTCAGCTCAATAGCTGTTCTTCTGAGAGCTCTGAGGCTAGGCACAAGTTGCCATAGTACTTATGAACGGTTATCGCGCAGTATTGATGTGATGGTAGGATGCTTGCCTAAGCGGGGAAGCAAATGACTTGAAGGGACGTTTACTCAGTGCATGATTTAGAGATTCAGTATTTTATTCTCAGTGGGGGAAAGCAATCGGGCTAAGAGTGTTCAGATTTGGGTTGATGGAGTAATGAGGCTTGGTATTTGCGAGCGTGGTGGAATTTTCATCTGTGATGAGGTGCTGTTGTCCTTGTTGAATGTACTAAGTTCGCCAGTGTTAAGAACTTCAAAAATTCACCCTTGGGGCAGGATATTGTAAGATAACGTTGGAAAAATGGCTGTCAAAGAAAGCGGGGTGCGGTTGTTCATGATTGAATGTGTATTTCTAGTGCCGACGACTAGAGAAAGATTATATTCGAAAAGGTTTAAAATTTAGTAGCGGTCTATTGGTTCAAGTGCTACTGAGATAGATTTTGATCTAAGGCATCAGCTGTGCAGCAAAGGATGAGGAAGGAAGTATAGGAACTATCATGCGGTGGTTAAACTTATAGAAGGCCAGGTGTAAGAAGGGGAGGTCGAGTAGTTTCTTAAGAAAGTGAGTTTTCCCAAAGAGGGGGAGAGGCTGAGAAGCCTATGGGTTCAGTGGCAGGATAGCTACATACCTTGAGGGAAATTTGGAATGATTTGGGAATTTTCGTGGATGGTAATTGGGCCTACAGGCTCAATTCGAAACGTTGGCTGGTACATAGTGGGAGATTGTATATGATGGAAAGGATTTGGTTGATATGAACAAGGAAACAGCATGACCTTAGATAGGAAGATATTATCGCACATTTAGTTGATGTCCACGAGGAGTAAATAGACTTATGCAGCTGGTGGATGAGCACGAGCTCAAGATGGGGTTACTGATGTCATAGTAATTATACCTCATGCATCGATATTGGTAGATGTCGGCGCATAGTCTCTATATTTGGGGATGTCTCCTATGAGCAGATTAAAAGTCGCGTGGTTGGCAAAACTTTGGCAAAAGATTTTATTAATTATCTGGTAAGAAGTCTAATATGTGAATATTGCTAGAGATTTAGAGTGTTCATAAAATGCTAAAGGAATGATTTCGGGGAATCTGGTGGTTTAATTGCACAAGGTCATGTCAATAAGAGATAAAGGATCTTGGTGGGTTCCAAGATTATGTAATGGTGGCTTCAAGCTAAGTGGGAGAGTCCCACTGCCTACGATGGGGTTGTATGATTATTTTCTTGTGAGGTTTCAAGTTATCAGCGTGTTGGTAAGTTGTTTCGGCTAAGGAAAGAGAACATCATTAGTAATTTGATGCAAAGGAATTGAAGAATGTGTTCTATAGTTGGCATCATCGATACATGTTCAGTCTTTGGAAAGACTCAGAAATTATGCTTCGCTTAGAAGTGAGTTGCAAGGAAGGTGATTCGGCCGGGTGCTTCTTTGAGAGGGTGGTCATGTGCTAGCAGATCCTTGTAGTTGATTATATTCAGGACCATGCAAGAGTGGGTGACTTTCAATAACGGTCCTCGTGAATTCAAAGGTTAAAAATGCGGTGCCTGAGGATTCAAGACCGCGATATGTTTAAGAATTATGCTTGTGAAGCAGCTTATGATAAGGGGCTCAAAATGTTCTAAGATTTTTTGGCTTGCAGTGTAGCATTGGGAGGAAGTGGAGAAAAGGACTTTGGATTTGTAGAGGAATTATCAAAATGGATGTTCAGTGGAGATGTGAATATGCGCACAAGGAAGGTATGAAGTGGTTCGTGGGATTTGAGACAACATGGTCTCGTGTTACAAGTCCACTCAGGTTGAGTGCATTATGTGTTGAATGAAGTTATTATTATTCTAAGGCAAATAAGGACAAATTGGAAAAGGTTGGATTGGTTAGCCATGGTTGAGTTGGCATACTGGTGGCAGTGATCAGTTCTTTCAGTTTGATTAAGTTATGCAAGTGATTTGTGATGGTACATGTGAGGCTTGTCGCCCGCCGTAATTGATTTTATTTGGAAGTATTCTAGTATTACAGCCTGCTATGTGTAGGAGGATCCTGGAAAGAGCTATGGTGGCTTAGGCTACTACTTTAAGAAATGCATTTTCCGTGGTTGCGAGAATTCACTCGTGTGTTGCTATGGTTATCTTGGAATGAGTTAAGTAAAAGGTTTCCATGTGAGGAAGTGTTTACCATGTTAGTGGTTTAGGAGTGGTGATGAAATTCTTGTACTATCCCATGTTGGCATGTTAGGTGCCGTGAGTGGTGTGGAATTTGAAGGTGAGGAACGAGGTCGCGATTTGGTGTTTTCAAGGATGTCACGAGCTCGGACGAGCATGAAAGGGATTTGAATGGTTAGAGTAAGATGGCATTGTCTTCAGCGTCACCTGGGATCGTTGTTTTGTGAAAGAAGCTTTGCACCCTGGTTATAGATTCTTGATCGCTTTTTAGTGTTAGTGCAGTTGGTGGTAATGGATGTGCATGCTTGTTATTTATTACGGAAGGTCGTGGGATCGTGCCCCACGGGAAGATTGTATAAGTGTGGCGTGTATTTACTGGATTGATTGAAGAATGAAACCAAGTATGAAGATTGTAGTGATATTATTAATTTGAGAATTTATGCCTAGACGACAGTCAGTTTATTGGGTTATGTACTGTGGAGGTTTTCTCCAGTTATGATGGTTATTTTTGTGTGTTATGGGAAGAAGGGGGTTATTATAGACCCAGAAATGATTTTTGGCCTAGTTCGGTATGATCAGAATCGGCTAGAGGTTTGTGGATGGATTTAAATATGAATATGGGCTCTATATTAGGCCGAATGTGTTCATTTCTGCATAGCTCTCCTTATGGAGGAGTATTCGAACATTGGATTTTATTTCATCACCGGCTTTTTCACGTAATGATATATTGTGCCGTATGAGTTGCGAAACGACTTATTAAATTTCTTATATGTTGAGGTTCTGCATAGCGATGGTGTTATGGGAACATGATGGCTCTTTAGTTTCAGAACATATATCGCACCTTAGTTGTGCTTGAGTTTGTTAGATTATGGAGCTATATGTCCCCTCAGGGATGGTATTATGCACTTAGCATGCTTGTGATCGATATTCGGTACAGTGTTGTAATGAGCAATTTAGCTTGATGTATATCTCCTTATGTGAACTTTATGTGTGGATCGGGTGGCATGCCACCATGAGTATATTGTTTGGATCGGGTTGCACGCCGCAACAGTATGATGATAATTACAGTCCCTTATATATTCTATTCTGCATGTTTTGTTCCCCACTTTCTGAGGAAAGTTCATATCAGCTGCGTGAGTAGAGTAGTCCCTTCTAGAGCTCATCTTTCCTATGTATCACGTTCGAGTTGGTAGCCTATTGGCACATTGTGGCATCATATGAGACTTTTGGCCATGTTTGGGATGGCTTGTTGCCTGAGCAGTTCATACTGGGTAAGACAAGGTTGTTGGATTTAGGATCAGTGTAATCGAATTGTATGAAGTATATTAAAGAGCAAAGATCATTATTTGGTTCAGAATGAGGTAATGTACTTGTCAGGAGTGTAGCCTCAATGATTTGTTGATTTGGCAGTTGGTTATGAATTTCTATTCATCTCTTCTGTCGTGGCGGTATTGCGAGAGTTGGTACAAGACTTATATATATCTTGAGGTGCATGGTGAGCATTAGATTCGGGGAATGTTGGTTATTATGATCGGAGAAAGTTATTATGGTCCAGTGGATGAGGTAACGCATTATGAGAATTCGGCAAAGGTATGCAATCATGTTCTGATATATCGTGTAGTGATTAATACGGTGTTCTTATATTGGAAGTAGGTCTGCCAGAGAATTTTGGATGTTGAAATTGGGCTCTAAGACTCATTTAACTAAATAAAAGAGAATCTCTTTAGATTTATTCGAGCTAATGTGCTCAACTGATTTGTGGTAGTACGAGTTGGTGCACAAGGTGTTTAACCGTGATTTCAGACAACTCTAGCGTAGTTCTTAGCACGATCGAGGACGAACGTATTATTAAGTAGGATAGAATGTAATGACTCGACCGGTCATTTGGAGCTCTAGCAAGTCGTTCAGCGGCTTGAGGACCTGAGTAGCTTCACTTCAGGTATTATGACTTATACGCATGGTTGCAATTGAATTTCGGGAAGTTCAGAGTTGATTGGGAAAGCAAATTCTCATTTCGGAAGCTTAAAGTTGAAAGAATTGACTAAGATTGGATTTCTGAGTAAGCGACCTCGGAATTGGGATTCGAAGGTTCCAGCAGGTTTGTATGATGATTTCATACATGGGCATTTATTTGGATCGAGTTTTGGAAGAACTGGGAATATTTCGGCACCTATTGTGGAAGTTTGCATTTTTGGAGGAATTTCATAAGTTTGTTTTGAAGTGCATTTCAGTGTTATCGACATATGTTTGGGATTCCGAGTCTGGGAATAGCTCCGTATGGTGATTCTATTATTGGGAGCGCGATCAGAAGTGAATTCGGAGGTCTGTGGGTCATTTTGGAGTCATTTGGCTAAAGATAGAAATTGGAAGGTTTTTAAGGAGTTTGACCAGAAGGGGAATTTTTTATATCGGGGTCGGATTCCGATTCCGGAAGTTGAAGTAGTCCCGTAATGTCAAATATGACTTGTGTGCCAAATTTAAGGTCAATCAGATGTGATTTGATAGGTTTCGGCATCAAATGTTGAAGTTTGAATTTCTCAAGTTCATCAAGTTTTATTTGGGGTATGATTTGTGATTTCGACATTGTTTGATGGGATTTGAGGCCTCGAGCAGGTTCACATTATGTTATGGGATTGGTTGGTATGATTGCTTGTGGTCCCGAGGGCCTCGAATGGGTTCCAGATGGTTACAGATCAAATTTGGAAATTTGAATAAGGATTTCAGCATTTGGTATCTTGTGTAACCGCACTTGCAATGTTTTAGCCGCAGGTGCGGAGCTGCAGAAGCGGCCAAAAGAGTGCATATGCGGTTGAGAAGGGAGAAGGCTGGGACGGCAGATGCGGTTAAGTTGCCACAGAAGCGGGACCGCACCTGCAGTTGGAGGAGCGCAGTAGCGGAATAAGGGGCCTGGTGAAGGACCACAAATGCGGTAGTGGGGCCGCATCTGCGGTAGAACATGTAAATGAATTTCTAAAATACTAGATATCATTACTTGACTTTTAAAAGAAAAACTTGCATTTCCCTAAATAATTGCTCCTCGATGAATTATTGATTTGATTGTTGGATGTGTTTATCTATTATAGAATGGGCTGAATGCCTCGGTAGATTAAATAGATGCATCAATGATTCGCGCCATTCTACCATTTGGTAGTGCACAGTTTAAATACTGTTGGATCGGGTCGTACGTCCTCAGCATGATTTGCGCATGCTTGTATTGCTTGCCTTGAAATTTATTGAAGTTGATATTGCTTCTTCCCGGCTTGAGAATATATGTATAAATGATGAAAGCGGAAGTTGGGAATTTTCCATAAAAGAAAGAATTATTTACTTGCTTCACTCTATTGAATCACAATCATCTTTGTATAAATCCTCGAGTTGTCATATTATTTATGTATCATTATTAGACCACTAGTAAGTGTCGAAGTCGACCTCTCGTCTCTACTTCTTCGAGATTACGCAGGATACTTACTGAGTATATGATATTTTGTACTCATGCTACACTTGCTATGTATTTTTGTTGCACATGCACATGTATCTCTAGCAGCCTAGTGGGCGTAGCAGTATGGTTGACACGGAGACTTAGGTGAACTGCACTTCTCAAGACGACCCATAGCCAGCAGAGTCTCTTTCTGATTTCCATAAATACTTTCGGTCCTATTTGTATTCCGGGCAATTATGGTATTTTATTATTTTCTAGAGATATTTCATGCACTTGTGACACCTGGTTCTGGGATGTCTATGGGATTAGTCAGTAATTTGAAATTTTTAAAGATATCATTAGTTATTCAGTAAAATTTATTCTTTATTATTTATATGGATAAAAGAAGTGAATTCAGGAATATTTAAAACAAGAAGTTAATAGTTATTTAGCGTTGGCTTGCCTGACAATAATGTCCAGCGGCATCACAATCCTTAAAAGATTTTGAGTCGTGACACAAAACCTCCCTAATCACTAAAACTTGCAATAATTAAAACCCACTTCCTTCAAAAATATTTTTCATTCCACACCGAATCTTCCGTTTATTCACAGCTCCTTATTTTCCTTCCTTTTTTCTTCTTTCTTACTCATAATTTTTTTTTCAAGGAAGGTTCCACATTTTTTATTTTTTTACCTTTCACCTTTTAAGTATTTTTCACATCACAAATTTTCCAATCACCCCCAAACTTAGGCTTTCAGCCTATATTTACACTTTCAAAGTACTTAGGGAGGTAGGGTGCAAAAAAAATAGATCAATAAAGAACGAAGGTTTAAAGCTCGTAACATGGTTACCGAAGAAAAAGTTTAAAGGCTCAAAGGGGTTGATATAGGAAAATATGCAAGGGTAGGAAATTTGAGGCACACTAATAGTCCAAGGAAGGCCTAACATCATTTTTCAAACCAGGTTAGTCTAGGATTTCGCCAAGAAGCACATTCTAGGGAAGTTCTGGATTACAAATGATGCAAGAGAACTCACAATAAATCTCATCACACATGACACATGTAAACTCGAGTGACATTTAAATCCAAAATCTAATTAAAACAACGAACCCAAAGAAAATCACATGTAGCCTAAAAGACTATTTAATGAATCAAAGAGCCACAAATAGAACCTAAAAGTCACAACAAGAATTATAACTTCAATCATTTTTTATTTTAAAGATCAAGACTTCATATGCCAAAGTTTAAATCATGTTGCTATCAAACAAGCCACATGTTGGTTTATGGACAAAAAGATCACACCTAATAACCAATTTATTAACTACTAGCTACTAAGCTACTATATATACTCCCTCCGTTTCAATTTATGTGAATCCATTTGACTAGGCACGGAGTTTAAGAAAAGAGAGAAGACTTTTGAACTTGTGGTGTAAAATGAAGCATATATATTTTGTGTGGCTATAAATCATTGCATAAAGGTAAATTGTTTTCAAATAGGGAAAGAGGTCATTCTTTTTGGCACGGACTAAAAAGAAAATAGGTTCACATAAATT
>MU723531.1:28802-60120 GCA_026770625.1 Nicotiana glauca
ATATATATATATATATATATATATATATATATATATATATAAACTAGAAAATACTAATCCCTTAAGATAGTTATCACACCATCTATCATAGGAAAAAGTCACCCGGTTTGATACAAATTATTTCCATGGAAAAGAACAGCGGCGCAAAGAAAAACCAAGAATTTTAATTAATACTACTACAAGTAAGTAAAGTATTATAATAAGAAAATAAAAAAAAGTAAAAACTGATATATAAAAAACTAATGCAAACATGCTAGAATTAAACTTGAAATTATGACTAATAAACTACAATGTCAACCAACCTACACAAGCTATCACAAAAAATAATCATGTTCCAACTACATCATCACATGTAAATGAGTCACCCCAACCTAAAGTATTGCACTGTCCTCAATGCAACTAAACAAAATAAGATAAAATGAAGGAAGATCTCCCTAAAACTGCATCACTCGGAGCTGGAGGTAGTGGAAAATTGGAGCTCCAAAGCCTCATCATTATCGTCCTCTGACTCATATGAGCCACAAAATGAACTCAGCTTCTGCATCATTTTGGACAAAAATTGAGTTTTCTTCTTATCATGCTCCTTTAACTTCAACTGTTGCCTCTCAACCTTTCCTTGTCTTTGGTTCATGTCTTCCAAACTGTTCTTGATTGCCTTTTGTTCCTGAACTACATCATCCAAAGATGGCTTCTTACCTATCCCAATCGAAGTGCTATCCCCAGATGGACCAGAAGAAAGGCTAGCTACAAGTTGGCGAATGTGAGCATTTACGCCATAGATTTGACTGGAAAGGCAGCGCATAGTGAAGGTCCATAAGGTAGTGGAGCAATGGGGTCATGCAGTCTTGCTGCAGCTTTGGAAGAACCACCAAACCCATTAGCAGTCTCAGTAAACTATCCAAATGAAAGATATAACACATCAATTCTCCTCTTCTTCTTCCCACCAATTGACCCTTTTCTGAGCACTGGATAAATTTCCATGCCTCAGTTCTTCTCAGAATCATGTAGGTCCTTTAGTACCCCAGCATCATAGCACAACTGAGTGATCAATGAAGGAATGAATAGATACTTAGACCTCTCATTACATGCTTCCTCAATTTCACCCAATATGTACTGGCCCATATTCACTGGCAAGTCATCCATAATAGCAACAATCAACAATACCTTCTCAGGTGTCACCTCAGATTCATGTCTACCGGCACGATTCTGGCACAAATAATGGACAGCCAAGTCTTGGCTTCAGTTGTGAATTCAGAAGAATCAACCCCTTTGTGCAATCTTTCCCATGTTGGCCTTACCCCGTTATGAAGCTTCTCCACCAACCGTTGGCTTCCTCTCTCCCTTGCTCTGGCTTTGTATACCTCATTGTCAGCAAGGAGTCATATAGTTTGTATTTATTACCTCAGGACCAAATTTGACCCGCTTGACCCTAACAAAGGTAAATATTACCCCTTGGAAATATGTTTTCAAGGCGTTATCATAGAACTCACAAACTACTGTGTAGTGGTAACGACCCGATCTGTCGTTTTGAACTTTTGCACTTTGATCACCAGTTCTCAGGCATGACTTGCCCCGTGTTATGTACTATGACTAAGGTAGATCGTTGGTTTTGGTTTTCAGGAAAATTTGGAATGAATTTGAAAGAACAGTTTCAGTAGAAAGCTTAAAATTTGAAAGGTTTGATCGAGAGTTGACTTATTTGTATATGAACTCAGATCAGAGTTTTTATGATTTGGTTAGCTTCGTTAGATGATTTTAGACTTGGGAGCGTGATCGAAAGTATTTTTGGAGTCCTGGTGTAGAATTAGGCTTGAATTGGCGAAGTTAGTATTTTAGCGAATTTCGGTTGATAGGTGAGATTTTGATCCGAGGGTCGGAATTGAATTTCGAGAGTTGTTGTAGCTTCGTTAAGTGATTTGGGATGTGTGTGAAAAGTTTCAGGTCAGTCGGACGTTGTTTGGTTGGGTTTTTCATCGAATGCGTATTTCGAAAGTTTTGAAGAAACTTAGGCTTGAATCCGGTGAGAATCGATGATTTTAGTGTTGGTTGATGTGTTTTGATGATTGGAGCAAGTTTGAATGATATTTTAGGATGGGTTGGCACTTTTGGCTGAGGTCCCGGGGGCCTCGGGGTGATTTCGGATGGCCATCGGGATGATTTTTGGACTTGGTGAAATTCTAATGTTGTTGGTATCTGGTGTTTCCGCATCTGCGGAAGAAGGGCTGCATATGCGGTTCCGCAGATGCAAGAGGTAGGTTTGCAGGTGCGAGTTCTTGGAAGGTTGGCTGTTTCTGCAGGTGCGGGCTTGGGGCCGCATCTGCCATTCCGCAGATGCGGTAGATGAGTCGCAGAAGTGAAAGGTAAGACCATGGTGTTTCCGCAGAAGCGGACAAGTATCCGCAGAAGCGGATTCCGCAAATGCTGATAGAGGACCGCAGAAGAGGTTGTTGGCTTAATGAAGATCCGCAGAAGCGGTAGCCGCAAATATGGTAAAGGAATCGTAGATGCGGAAATCACTGTTCAGAGAAGGGTTTTAAAGCTCATTTTGTTCCGTGAGCTTAAGTTCATTTTCACCATTTTTGATCGACCTTGAGAGCTTTTGGACGGAAATTGAAGGATATTTCGACTAGGTGTGATTGGAGGTGAGTTCCGTGACCCTAAATTCATGATTTAATGGTATAATTAACATAAAAATTGTGGAAATTCATCAAAAGGGGGAAAAGATAGGGCTTGGAATTTGATATTTTAAAGAGGGATTTGATGGGCCATTTGGGCTCGGTTTTGGGAGTTCTTGATATATATGGACTCGTGACGAGATAAGGAATCCGATGATGTTAAATTTTCTTATTTTCGAGAAGTGGGCCCGGGGCTCGGGTTTTGGTAATTTCGGGATTTGCGCCCGTTATTGTTTGTTTTTGCTTGGGTTTTGTTCCCTTATCATATTGTGATGTATTCGCTCTGATTTTGGATAGATTCGACATGCGTAGAGGCCGATTTGAGGGGAAAAGGTGTCGCGAGCTAGAGATTTTGCCGGTTCGAGGTAAGTAATGATTATAAATGATATCTTGAGGGTTTGAAACCCCGGATTTGCACATCGTAGTACTATATTGAGGTGACTTGCACGCCGGATAGCAAGCGGGGGGTAGAGCACGGTTGGGGATTGTGACTTGGTCCATCCCGATTGATGATTTTACTGTATAATTGACTGAAACTTATTTGTTATCATCATGACTTGGGCTGGTTGCCATATTTGGGCTTCGTGCCAGCTATTTGAACCCCTTCGGGGATGGATGTTGATATTTCCTCACTAATTGATTTATACTTGAACTCAGTCATGTATTTTTACACTGTTTTCAAAACTCAGCAAAGTTTACTTGCTTTAACATTTGAAATGATATTTCCAATAATATTTTGGGTTGAGCGTCATGTTTATTGTTGCCCGAGTGGCTTATGTGATTCTATTAACTAAGTTAGGCTGAGGGTCTGTGCTGTGAGGATACTTTTTGATCGGGCTGCATGCCGCAGCAAATTATATATATGGATCGGGCTGCACGCCGCAGCAGTGTTATACTAATACTGATATGAGGCCAAGGGCCTAGATTTGACGCCACGAGATGGCTTGATATTGTGCTTAGGCCGTAAGGGGCCCCTCTGGAGTCTACACCCCCACAGTGAGCGCGGGTACCCATATGGATTGGGCTACTTGCCGCAGCAAGATATGGATCGGGCTGCATGCCACAGTGATGTGTGGATCGGGCTGCACACCGCAGCGGTTACTATATGATACTGTTCTGAGAGTGATCTGAGATAGCGAGCCTGAGGGGCTGAGAGTGTTTCTGAGAGTGAGCCCGAGGGGCTGGTACTGTTTTGAGATATTGCCCAAGGGGAAAACTTTTATGTACGCATCTTGCATATTTATTTCCTTTTTTACATGTTATACTGTGGTATTTATGCCCGAGGGGCGGATTTTTCTGTGCTTATCAGCACTAACTGTTTTGAAATTGTTTTTGTAACTGTTGAAAAGATCATTTTCAAAAGAGCTTTAAACTGAGCCAAGATATTTCCGAAGATACTATTTTCTCAAAGGATTGTACCCTGCTTCTATACAGCATGATGGTTTGCCTTACGTGATTTCTTACTACTCAGTTGTTATTTACCTTTATTACTCAATGAGTTGGAGTAATCACTTTACTCCCTATACCTCGTGTGCAGATGCAGGTATCTATTCATCCGGTAGTGGGTTTTGGTCGATCAGAGGCAGAGTTACATGAGTTAAGGAGGTAACTGCCAGTGTTCGCAGCACCATGTCTCTCTATTTTGTTCATTATTTTGGTTTTGTATATTTTGGCCTTGGTAGTGGATTTACATTATGATAGATGCTCGTGACTTGTGATATCCTGATTAGGACCGTGCTAGGTTGTATCTCCGCTAATTAATATTATTAAGTCATATTTAAGCTGTTTATTTATGTTTAACTATTTTTGAAAAGATGAGTTGAGCTATTTGGCTGGTCTCGTCCTCACGAGAGGTTCAATCACGACCAGTGTGGGGTTGGGGTCGTGATAGTAGTTCACTTTAATTAGTTCAGGAGAAAAGCACATCCATCCACTGTCAATCAATCTTCAAAAAAATTCCTGCATCTTAGCCTTAAGTTTGTCCAAACGGATGCCCCTTTATTTGACGATGCTCTTTGACATGAGTTTGTCATAGTTTCTTTTACATTCAACAGCTGTGAATCTGGTCTGATCAAAATATTCCTCATCCACAGCATAGGGAGCAGGCTCTTGTGCAATTTTAACATTTTTCAAGGCCATTCTATGCTCAAAGAACCTATAAAAGGAGACCATATGTCAAATGCTTGTATGGGTACATAATGCTCTATATTATAATGTATTAGGCCAAGGAAAAATATCAGAAAGCATCAGGGTAAAATTATGCAAAGCTACTATTTTACTGCCTAAAGATAAAGCTATACGATCGCAGAAATCCTCACGCGATCACGAAGTGCACTTGTGGTTTTCTCAGCTTTAAAGAATCGCGATTGTAGAATAGTCAACACGATCGCAAAGGGAAATTTTGGTGTTCAGCAAAAATTAACCTACGCGATCGTGATATGGGTCATCGTGATCGCAAGAGTCTTCTTCCTTGCAGTAGTAGTTCTTTCGGGCATTTCAGCAAATATGTAGACGACAATCATTTTTATTAGCATGTTCACAGAATTAAAGCTATGGATTTAGCCAAGAAATTTTACATAATAAAAACCACTCAATATCTCAACCAATCCTTACCCAACAAACAAACATGTGAAGCACACACAATTTCTAATTTAGAAATTTAACTAAAACCCTAAAATCTCAAGAATTTCTGCTAGTTTTTTCATTTCACATTTAGCAAAGGAGTAGAAGAAACAAAAGAGTCTAAGATATCAGAGAGAAATCCACATAACTTGAGAGTGATGGGTGAAAACATTGCAATGGGATTGAAGAATGAAGAGTTGGGGATGATTTCAGGTGTTAGAGGAGTAGGGAGAGCAATTTTGCAGAAATGGCTTTGTTCTGGAATTCTAGTGTTTAATTAGTTAAGCACTTACCAAAGATATGCGATCGCGAACGTCTCTACGCGTTTGCAGAGAACAAAAGTTCCCAACAACCGTGACCACGTCTGCTTATGTGCGATCGTAAAGCTCTACAATGTTCTACAGTTTTTCTTCAGTTACTAGTTTGGACTGCCCGGACCATGCAACCTGCTCAAAACAATTCTAAAAAATATGAAACTTGGCAGACTAATCAAAAACAATATGCTAAGCTTTTCTAAAAAAATAATATTTCAAAAACAACTAAATTTTTTGAAAATTGGTGGGTTGCCTCCCACCAAGTGTCGCATATAACGTCGTGCATGATGCGAATCAACTTTACCACTTTTCTCTCCACTTGGAAGATATAAACTGGGCATCTAACATGGAATTAAACTTATGACCACGAGCGGCGGGGGGTGGTAAATAGATGATCAAACGAAACTCTAATTTCTTCATTTTACATTTCTTGGATTTCATGTGAGGAATGTCATTTTTCCTTCTTGTTCCTTCAAATTGTAAAATGTATGGCACTTGTCTTTTCTCATCGCAATCCCTCATTAACTTGTGTATTTCAATTCCCATATCACCACACAATTTCAATATTAAAAAATGCTTGGAATATGACATCAAGCCTCCAAATTTCAATTCTTTCCAAATTTTGACATCCTCTTGGTTCCCCGGATTAGTGTCAAATTCGTCCATATTTTCAATTACCCCAGTTGATTCTAATTTCATGTTTTTCTTGGCATTACCAACAAGCATGCAGTCGATTGGAGGATGTTCAGTTCTTGATTACTGAAAATAAATCTCACTTTCTTCCTCAAAGTCTGACTCTTCTTGATCTCTTTCCACACTCTCAAGTTGGTGGGTATAGTGAGTTTCAACTAATATTTTTATTTGATCTTCCAAAGTGTGGATATTCCCATCATTTTGAGTCAAGACTTGCTTCAAGTCCTCGAGTGCAAAGTTGTGCTTCTCCTCATTTTCAAGAATGGTCTCCAATATGAGCATTATCTACCCATTTTGAGCATTTGAGAGTTCTTCTTGGTTTTGATCAAGTGCCAAAGAAGTATTTTCGGCTTCCACCTCCAAGGATGGTTCTTGGCTATTATTTACTTTTGAGGCTTTTTGAGATATTCTTTCATGTTATTTCATTTGTGGAATGAAGTAAATTTTCATGTCTTGTTTATGAGTTCACACTTAGGATGTTTAAATGATTACGTAGTAGTTGTGGCTCTAAAAGGGTATAGAGAGATGTCAGTTTGGTGGGTTATCACCTACGGGGTAATCTGCGGATATGTGGTCCTTATGATGTTGTGTGGAGGCTTTCTTTTCTGCCAGTGGGTATAGGTGATGATTTGAGTTTGGATTGGTTGAGATAGTTGACCTAACTGTCACGAGGATGAATCCGAGCTTAGCAGATGATTTGAGGTATTATATGAATTATGTTACATGAGCTTATGAAGGATTTAGTTGAATCTCACTGCGATATTATAGCAGTAATAGAGTATGGGCATTGTGAGTTATTAAGTGTTTTGGTCTATGGCTTTGAGCCAGGTGGGGGAGTCTGCTATTGAAAATTTGATTACATGGTTACGTGTTGTATTAGTTCCGGTCTGAGACATACTTGTGGACCATATCATTTGTAGAGGTCGATTTTGAGAATGACTTAAGCAAGAAAATTTCTAGATGCATGGTGTATTATACTTTATGGGTAGATGAGAATCATGGAATGATTGAGTTGTTATTCGTGATGGATGTAGTGCCGCAAGGAGTAGGAATTTACTCGGTTGCATCAAGGCGGGATTACTTCTTTGGGTGTCGTTATGCTAATGTGGCATAGATAGTTTGGCCCGTTTGGGCGGTGCAATAGAGTTTGAGCAAAGTGGATGGCTCTCGAGAAGGTTCTAATGGATTCAAGATTTATATGTAACAATTGAAAATTTTCTACATCATTTGTATATGACTAGAATTTGAGATTTGCATCGAATAGTGTCGGTACTTGCAACATTTCTATATCACAATGAATTCTACCTTTCTATATCAAGAAGGTCAAGGGAACAATTTTGAATTCACATAAGGTATCTTCGGTATGGGGGCTCGATTGTAGTACTTTGAGGGTTCTAATAGGGAATGCAATGACTTATGTGCCTTATGGCGGTGTGGTTTTATCATATGATCTCTTGTGGTGCGCTTTGGGTAAGGATCGTGGTTTTTTGGCAAGGAGAAGTGTAAACTTGAGGTTAATTCGGAAGGAACTCAGAGAAATAGGACAACTAGGTAGTAGGTTGGGTCAACACAGTAATGGATATGATTGATTCTTTGGGTACTTATAATGTGGTAAGTCTGGACAAGTGTTTTGTGGTAATACTCTTGGGTTTGGCAACCTGCGTGGCTTAGTTGAGCTAGAGAGATTCAGTTCTGATTGCTTGGTTATGTGCAAATGGGTTTCAAAGAGTTCTTGATAGTTTCTACCAAAGGTGGAGATGGATATTTCCTACCGGCGTGATATGTTACGTATTGTAATTTTCTCCTAGATGTTATCAAATTCATTGTTTATGACTGATCAGGTGTGTATTTTGATGGTGACTCAGAGCTGATCATGAGTTTTTGTGCTTTTTATGTGATGGCATGATAGGTGTGGTGCGTCCTGTGGGATTGCGATTTGTATGTACAAGGTGGCGGTTCAGTTTTGAAGAGAAGGTCATGAATTATTACACCACATGGAAGGTTTTAGGTGATTAGATGAATGCTATTACTACTTTGTATTTCCTAAAAGGGGTATGCATTTTAGAAGGCGCATTGTGTTTGGACTTACGAATGCTTTATTGGTATTCTAGTGCTTGCCTGGTTGATCGACTACTGATGTTCCGATTTTGCTATGTGGCATGGAAGAGTTATAGAAGTATTTCTTGTGAGGAAGATTATGTATGAGAGATGTGTTAGTTATTCAAGTGGTGGAGTTGGGATCAACTATGGTGATTCATGTTTTCTATGGATTTGGATATTAGAGTCCTTAGAAGCAGATTATTGCAGACTATGAAGATATGGCCAAAGCTAGCTAGATAGTAGTACGTGCTATGGTTAGGTCCCTGTGGACATTTGGGGGGCCATTTATCCACTTAGGGATGGCCAAAGTTGATTTGGGGGAAAATGGTAGGCCCAACTAGGATGTGTATTCTACACAGAGTCAGATTTGTTGACTCAACACCATTAGTGCTGAAAGGTGGATCATTCGATTAGATTTGAGCCTGTTTGTGTTCAGATATGTTCTATATGTTACTCTTTTATTCTATGAGGTGTTGTGATTCATTGGTTGCGCACATGGTGTGGTTCTGTTTGGGCCTTGTAGAGGAATTCAAGTGAGATGGTGATTGGGGTATGGAATGGTTGATTGCGCCTTGGTTATGGTCTTTTCGGCTCTAGTATATTGTGTTATTTGTTTCTCTATGGTTATGGCCATACACTCCGCATACTTCATGTCAAATTGTGTGTGGTTATTGATTTTGAGTTATTTCCTGTGATCGGCGTTTGAATGGGATCACGCATTACAGCGGAGTTGTGTTGGGATATGATCCTTTGTGTTAGATTCGTATTTCTCGGTTCTACTATGTATGATGGGTTCATAGGATTGTGCTTGTGGTAGTACTTGTTGAGCTTGCGGGACGGTTCTCTCATTTGAGCCATTTTCCATTTTTAGGTGCATTTGAATGGTTGCGTATTGGTGCACGGATTACACAATCTGTGGCTTAAGGTTGTATTGGTGTGGCATGTCAGTATTGTGGCTGTGTTTGATGAGATGGGGTCATTAGACCTAGAATGGGTGCTATTGGAATTGATTACGGTATATTTGGAAGGATAATGTCACTGATCGATTTAGAAATTATATATGGTCCTTGTCGAAGGAGGGAGAGCTCCATGACTTATTGATCTGATGAATGATTATGAGTTTCTATGTGTTTCATTCATTATTGACCGTCACGACCTGGAATTCCCTCCTTTGGGACTGTGATGGTGCCTAACATTTAACTTGCTAGGCAAGCCAACATGTTATGGCAGTAATTACAAGGAGTGAAAGAGGCGGTGATGTGAATGCCTCTAAACAAAAGTAAGTTTTGAGTGATGAAGTTGAGTTGCAAGAAGATGAAGTTCCTTTGGTGGTTGAGAATGTGGTTGATGAGAATATAAATCAAGAAGTGAGGATTGATATTCAGGATGCCGAGGTGGAAACACAAAATGACGTGAACCCGTCTAGGGAACACTTAATTGACATGTCGGAGCTGGTTGTGCCAAAAGCCAAGGCACCCTTGCCTAGGTCCCCTCCACCTTATCCTCAAAGGCTAGCCAAGCAGAAGAATGAGAATCAATTTTAAAAGTTCATTGACATGATGAAGAGCCTATCTATCAATATGCCTTTGGTAGAGGCTTTGGAGCAAATGCATGGCTATGCCAAATTCATGAAAGATTTGGTTACAAAGAAAAGATCCATGGACTGCGAGACTATCAAGATGACCTACCAATTTAGTGTTATATTACATTCAATGGCTCTGAAGTTGGAGGATCCACGTGCTTTCACAATCCCTTGCACTATTGGGAGTGCAGACTTTGCTAAAGCTTTGTGTGACCTAAGGGCAAGTATCAATTTGATGCCTTACTCAGTTTTTAAGACTTTGGGTATTGGGCCACCAAGGCCAACTTCCATGACATTGCAAATGGCGGATAGATCAATAAAGTGACCATTGGGTATAGTTGATGATGTGCTTGTCTGGATGGACAAATTTATCTTGCAAGCTGATTTTGTGATCTTGGATTGTGAGGTAGAAATTTAATTGTAGTTACCATTTTCACGGTAAACAATTTGGCGTCCAACATGGGGCTAAAAATAATAATGATTATTTTCTTGCTAGTTTCATTACACAAACGCATATTATCTTTCATGCTTTTTCTTGCCCAAGATCCTTTGATTTCAGGTAAATATGTCTGGCTCGGTGAAAAGAGCTGAGAACGACCACCTCGATGAATACAGGGAAAATGGTGTAGCTATCCCAGCCGCCAGAGAACCACTACAGGATCCTGATAACACATCTGAACCAATACTAGCAGATGCGGACTCACTGGATGCACAGCAAGTCAATAAAACTTCTCACGCCTACATAAGCATGCAACACAGCGACCGACAGGAAGTTCAAAAAGACCCGGCCAGAGATGAACAGGAAGTTAGTCTTCACATTATTTTTGAAATGTTGCAGGCACAACAACTGGCCATTGCTCAGTTACAAAGCCATCCGAGGACTCCCAGCACACCAGCACCGGAGACAGCTCCCCCCGCTGAGCAAATACACAAAAGATCAAATAATATCGGGTCAATGGCTGACCCCACCATAGTGAAGATGTTGGAAGACCTTACCAAAAGGATTGAATCGGGCAAAAAAATGATTGCATCCAATGATAAAAAAGTTGAGACCTATAACTCTCGAGTAGACCATATCTCTGGAGCACCCCCGATCTTAAAAGGTCTGGATTCCAGGAAATTTGTACAGAGGTTGTTCCCCGAGGAAGCGGCCCTGAAGCCCATTACAAAAAAATTAGGATGCTGGAACACCCCAAATATAACGGCACCACTGATCCCAACGAGCACGTCACCTCCTATACTTGCGCTGTAAAAGGCAACAATATAAAAAATGATGAAATCGAGTCTGTGTTGCTGAAAAAAATTGGGGAAACACTTTCGAAGGGGGCCATGATGTGGTATCACAACTTGGCTCCCGACTCCATAGATTCATTTTCCATGCTAGAAAATTTCTTTGTAAAGGCGCACGGGGGAGCCATCAAGGTAGAAACGAGGAAGTCCGACATTTTCAAGATCAAACAAAGAGAGAATGAGATGCTGCGAGAATTTGTCTCCCGCTTCCAACTAGAGCGAATAGAACTGCCACCCGTCTCCGACGACTGGGCAGTACAGGCCTTCACCTAAGGCCTAAACGAACGAACCTCAGTGGCCTCGGAGCAGTTGAAGCAGAACGTGATTGAATGCCGGGCTGTGACTTTATCGGACATCTACAATCGGTACCAGTAAAAGATTAGGGACGAGGACGACCAACTGGGAGCCCCTTTGGGCTCAGGTACCTGAGCAGACTCCAGGTAACATAAGCGAGACCAAATAAAGAAAGGTATCAACCATACCTCGAAGACAGGAGGAACTTTCCAAGACGCAACCTGCCTCGCAATGATCGAAGGACAGATCAAGGACAGGACCCTTCAGGACTCATCAACAGAACCAGGTTCAATCCAAACATAGCACCAGCTAACGTGCCCCACTAATCGGAATACAACTTCTACGTCGACATTTAAGACATCGTGTTAGCTATCGGCAAGATTGGGGATGCCAAGTGGCCCAAACCGATACGGACAGACCCTTCGCAGAGAAACAACAACCTAGTATGCGAGTTTCACAACATACACGGTCACAGAACCGAGGACTACCATCAGCTACGAGAATAAGTGGCTGGACTACTCAACAAAGGTCATCTCCGGGAATTTCTCAACGATCAGGCCAAAATTCAATTCCGAGAGAGGGAGGCGATCAAGAAAAATGAGGCAAACGAACCACAACATGTCATCCACATGATCATGGGGCATACCGATGCCCTGCAGGAACCGGTAGTAAGAAGAACAAAGATATCCATCACCAGGGAAAATGGACTTGGGGATATATCCTAGAAGACGGCCTCAGGTTCATTGAGGAAGACACCGAGGCCCTATCCCAACCCCACAATGATGCCCTGGTAATCTCATTTCTTATAAATTCATTTCAGATAAAACATGTACTCGTGGATCCAGGTAGTTCGGCCAATATCATCAAGGTAAAGGTAATAGAATGACTAGGGCTGCTCGATCGAATCGTACCCGCCACTTGGGTCCTCAATGATTTCAACATGGCTAGCGGAACAACGAAGGGAGAAATCATCCTCCCGATTACCGTGGCCGGCAACACCCAAGATGCCAAGTTCCATGTCATCGAGGGATATATTAGATATAATGCATTATTTAGGAGACCCTAGATACACTGCATGCGAGTAGTACCATCCATCCTCCATCAGGTGATAAAATTCCCAACAAAGGATGGGATCAAGACCGTATACGGAGAACAGCACACGGAAAGGGAAATGTTCATTATACATGATGCAGTTCCAGCACTAACGCTTCCACCCCCATGTGAAACCACGAACAGGCCAGGTCTCACCCCCGGTTGAACTTGGCAAAACAAAGTGAAAAATTCGTGCCGCACCTCTGCTCCTGGGAAATTATAATAGTCTAAGTCCCAAGATTTCGCCTACGCATGTAACTCTAAGGTACAACTACTCCTTTCCTTATGTTAATTTTTTCTAAGATTAACCCTTGCGCAGACACCCGAATCGGAAGCTGCCCAGATGTTATTACTGTTGCGGAACCCTAAAGCCCCAATGGCGCATCTGTTGCACTCTTTTCCTTCGATTGAGTTTTTTTCCTAAAAAGAAAGGTTTTTAACGAGGCAACGTCTGCAAGACACTAGGAGGGGAACCCCTCAAGATTTTATGAACATACCCAGTGGCCACTAAAAAAGCAAGAAGGCACTCCCCCCAGAAGAATGACCTGCTTGCGGGAATTTCAAAAAAACATCAGACAAGGTTTCCTATAAGAAAAATGATGCATCAAAACATCAGTTTGTACAGGCCACGTCGGGAAAAACATATACTATTGTACCAAACAAATCAAAAATACTTTTTGAGGAAGGAACTCCTTCCCAAAGTAAAGCAACTAATCTTTGCCCTGAAACATATCGAAAAACGCAGGAACAGGTGCCAACAATTCAAAATGCCCCAAACGACCTCCGGGTCGAGGCTATGAGAATGCAATGTCTTTCGGACGGGACAAACCCGCAAGCGATTAGCCCTGACCCGATATAGGACGGGCCAACACAACAAGGTATATTGCGCCAAAAGATCAAAGGATGCTTTCCAACACTCGGAGAAATAACAGCGCATTCCTAGCATAGATCTCTTCGCCATGTGCATCTCAGAATACTCGAAGACTCAATGCCTGCAATAGAGGACTCGCACAACTCCAGTACCGGAACTCCGAGCTCATAAATCCCCAAAAACACAGCTCCGAGTTCACAAAAAGTGGTCTTCACTCTTAAATAACTTGATGACTCGGAGACTGACGACGATCGCCATACTACATCGCTGAAAAAACTGTAAGACCTCAATAGGCATGAAAATCCTAAAATTTGGGCTATACGTCATATTTGTAAGAATCCCAAAAGGGTATATCCTCGATGTGGACGCCTAAACTACCACTCGGGATCAAGAATGGCTACGACCAAATGCACATGACTACGGTCAAAATGGCTGATACAGCCAAAATAATGCGACTCGGGGATGCCAGGCCGAAGCTAAACAAAAATCACAGACCACTACTTTGAATATATTTTCGGAAAGAACCGGTTAAAACAGGCTTCACACAACAGGCAAACAATGGGCTATGAACCTTCCGAGGTGCCCAAAATATCGTCGATTACAACTTGAAATCGAGGTTCTTCTAGAATCGACGACAGGTCAGGCAAAAAATTTTCAAAAAGACCTTAACGAGCGGAAAACAAAGCCTACAAAAATCGCACGGGCAAAAACAGCTTAGGAGCCATTGTTTCCAGCTAAGGAAGTCTACGGGCCATATATTAAAAGGTCTATATGACCAAAAAGCATAAGAGCCATTGTCGCCACCCAAATTGACAACTTGAGGATTAAAGTGAGCTCGAATCGTAACTCGATTCGGAGACCGGATCCAAAATAGTTAACTAAACAAGCCTACAGGCGATATATCAAAAGGTCTTTACGACCAAAAAAGCATAAAAGCCCTTGTCGCCAGCTAAAACTGACAGCTTAAGGATCAATTAAAGCTAGAATCGCAATGCAACTCGAAGACTGGACCCTAAAATAAGTTCAAACGATAAAATGCCCAAAGGCGATAAATAAAAGCTATCGATGCCAACCCAGACGAATGCCAATCTCGAGGGCCAATTAAGCTCGAGTTGGATCCCGACTCGAAAATTAAACCCGGCAGCGAGCAAAGCGTACAAGCCTTAGGGCAAGTCCGGGACCGAATCAACTCAATTGAAATGCCAACAAATGGAAATACAAGTAATATAATTTGTAGGGTTCCCTCTCATATTGCTACGTATTGACGACAAGGCGTAGCCGCAGCCTGCGCAGAATATTGGATTCTCTCATTTGCACTGCCCTTGAATCCTTTCCTCTCCAAATTCTCTTTGAGACCCAACTCAAACCCCAATTGCCTTCACTGGCGCGAACTCTTCCTATGATGTTTATATGTCTTCTTTGACCAGAGCTGGTCTTCCACACGCCATGGCTCTTCGGTTTTTTGGATCCTTGTGTTTTCTCAAGGGAACCCCAACTGGTTCCGATTTGGAACATTTTTTATCATCCTATCTTAGGCAATTTTCCGTTTGTGAGTAAGAACTTCTCCTTATTTTATTATGGATCTATGGGTTCTTGACCTATTCTATCATCTCTACTACTTTCCTAGAAACTGTAACTTTAAATACTCCGATCTTTTTAGATCTGTGATGGATCTATGTGTATTTTAAGGTTCTCACATGTTTTCCTTAAAAGATTTCTCTGATTTCAAACGATTTCCTTATTTTCCAGACTAGGGTTTCAAAACTCTTTTACAAAAAAGGATTTATTTCTGATTTTTAGCTATTACTTTGTGATTTTTAGCATGTTGAAACATCACTTGAGTCTTTCCTTTTGCTCGATTCATTTTTGTTAAGAAGCCCTAATACTTCTGGGTTCGATTTGAAGTTTGAGTCTGTTTGCGATGTGTTTGCATGTCTCTCATGAACATTCTAGGTTTCATGTATGTTCTATATGCTTTTTTGCTTCCTGCTCTAATTTGTTTTTAGGGTTTTTCTTATTTTTTTCAACACGTGTTATTTATAGTTTAATAGGTCTGAATATTTATTTTATTGATTGTTCACATGATAATTTATATTGATTTTTGTGTAATCTCCTTAGACCTGCGATATCTTCGATGAATCTGTGATTTTATGTATTTTCCTTGTAATTTTGTACTGATTTTTCGAAGTACTTCCTTATTTTTGTTATACTTTCCTTAGTTAATGCTGATTCCCTATGATTTTCCATCTCATTCGTGATTCTTTTAACTAACTTTCAGAATTAAAATGGTGCTCTACTTTGTTTATGTGCGCAAATATGTTGTTAATTATTTAACGTGTACTTTCCTTACTTGAAAATATTCGGTACTTAGTCCATATTACATGCTACATGCTTTTACTACTCTTATTATGGTAAAATCATTTTTTCCCTATTTGATACAACTTGTACCCGTTTGAACTATGACTCCCTAATTGAAGGGAGTCCGGATCTTTAATTAATTCTGATTTGTATTATTTCTATAATTGTGCTAAGTCAGTACTTATAACCTTATTTTCCTACCTGTTCTAAAACTATAAATACTCTATCCTCCCTTTAGCATAACACACGAACATAGTTTAGAATACACACACAGAGAGTTCTCTCTCTCTTTTCTTACAAAAGTGCACTGGTTATCATTGATACTGAGGATACCTCAATATCCTGCCTTTAAACGTGTTCTTCATTTTGTACATGTTCTTCATCGTACAAACTCAATTTCAATTACAAATAGCTCTGTTTGATTATATTTCTAGCTATTAGATTATGCCCGAATATCCCCGACGACCCGAGCTCGACCCCGAGCTCGACCTCGAAGTCCCATCCGACTGAGCTCACGCCCGGGTAGCAGACCCTTTGGTTTCCTCGTTATATTGTTTATCTTCTGCCTCATCATTAAAAATAATAACACTAGCATCATCTGCTTTAATAAACAAATGCAGTCCTATGTGTTCTTATTTGTCGCCTAGTATTTTGCCTTTAAACTGAGGTCTGCCTAGAACCCTCTTTTTATAGGATAAGAGTCCTAAAATCTTCTGAGACTGATAGGAAGAGATGTGTAATAGCATGCAATAGGTTTTGAGACCAATCCTTGCTTTAATTACCTTCACGGGACGGGAAAGGGTAGATATAGATATGATGACCGGTGCATTAATACCACGTGTAGTCCCTTTTTGAGGAGTGTCATACCAGGTATTCCATTGATGTGATCCATATTATAAAAAAAAACCTAGGACACCCCTCTTTCATTCATGAATATGCTTAGATTGTAATTCTTTTCAAAATCTTGTTTATTTGCTACTTGTACAAATTCACAAAAAACTGTTTGGCCGGGAACCACACTAGTGGATCCTAAGGGGTACCTAACACCTTCCCCTTAGGATAATTTCAAGTCCTTACCCTGTCTCTAGTTACCAAACGTAGTTAAAATGAACCCTATAGGTGCCTTACCGTACCTTAAAATTGTTAGGTGGTGACTCTTTAAAAATGCAAACCTTTTTCCCAAAAGGAAAGAGTTGTCCCAACCTAAATGTCATAAACCCAATTCCGCAAGGAAAAAGGGGGTGCAACAGGGCAGTGCAGGCCTTCACTCAAGGCCTATGAACGAAGCTCAGTGGCCTTAAGGTAGCTAAAAGAAAATCTAATTGAATATCCCACCGTAACCTGGTCGAACATCCACAACCGATATCAGTCGAAGATCAAGGTCGAGGATGACCAGTTGGGAGCCCCCTCGAGCTCAGTATATCTTAACAGACTCCTGGCAAAGAAGTCGAAACCTAACAGAGAAAGGTATCAACCGTACCTCGAGGATAGGAGGAACGCCCCGAGATGCAATCTGCCTTGCAATGATCTATTGGTGAGCTGAGGATAGAACCCTCGGGGGCTCATAAATAAAGGCAGATTCGACGAGGATACGGGGCCAATAGGGGCACCTCTCCTATCAGAATACAATTTCAACATTGATATATCGGACATCGTGTTTGCCATCAGCAATATCAGGGATGCCAAATGGCCCAGGCCTGTATAGTCAGACCTTTCACATAGGAACTATAACCTGATATGCGAGTTTCACAACACACACGGGCACAGGATCGAGGATTGACAGCAACTCTGGGATGAATTGGCCTGACTACTCGACAACGGTCACCTTCGAGAATTCCTCAGCAACCGAGCTAAAATTCCGTCCCGAGAAAGGGAAGTAATCAAAAAGAACAAAGTGGACAAACCACAACATGTCATCCACGCGATCTTTTAAGACACGCCCTCTACTGTATTCAAATAAAGGACCACATCGCGTCCACCGAACAAACACCAAAATCCAAGAGCGCCATCGCCACTAAGGTATAATCATCTTCCCTTTTTTTTTAAACTTTACGATAACTTTTGTGCAGGCCAACGAACAAAATAGTCGAGATGCTGATCCAGCTCGAGGACCTCGAGGTTTCAAAGCGTTTATTACACTCATTTCCTTCGACCGAGTTTTTATGTCAAATCGGGTTTTTACCGGCAAAGTTTTTAACGAGGCAATATCCACGTGCTACCTAAGGATGTTCCAACAAATGCAAAAGGCTTCTTTTGCAATCAACCTCATACACTGGAGAGCATCCCCTTGAAAGGTCATCCATTCAAAAAAACCAATGAACGCCGAGCAAGGTTCCAGTAGAAAATGATGTACCGGACCAAACGTTCAAATGAACCGTGCCCAAATGAGTCGGACCCGCGACAGCAAAATGACATGTACTTATGCCGAGCAATCAAAGAATATCTTTCACCAAAGCATGTCGTACTCCAAAGGAAACTCAACATTTTCACAGCAAAGATCCCTCCACCGAGAACGGTTTGAAATACTTGGAGACTAGCATCACTAACTTGGCATCTGCATGGCCTCAAGTCGGAACTCCAAACTTGTAAGCCCTCAACAAGGCAGCACGAAAATTGTGAAATATCTCCAAAAAGGAAAAATGTCTCGAACACTCGGAGACTGGCATCACGAACTCAGAAAAGACATGACCTCAGGTTCAGAATCTCCAAAATCATAAGCCCTCAATGAGGCAATTCCGCGCTCACAAGTAACGACTCTCCAGCCAAAGCAAACTTGATGACTCAGAGACTGTCTCCAATCGCCATTCATTTAAAAATTCGAGGCCATAAGACCCCAAGCGGGCAGACTCAGTCTAGTAAGACCTATTTAAAGCAACAATGAAAATTGTAAAACCTCAAGCTTGGCATGAATCATACTTGTACCAAGTACCAACAAAACTGTAAGACCTCAAAAGGCATGAAAATTTTGTAAGACCTTACTATAGGCATAAACTCAATACCGAAGTTTAGGCTACATATCAAATTTTTAAGACCCCTAAAAGGCATACCATTGATATAGACGCCTAAAATACTACACTTGGGACCAAAAATGGCTCCGGCCAAACAAAAATGACTATGTTCATATGGCTATACCAGCCGAATTAACGCTACTAGTGGACGCCCGACCGTCGCTATAAAATCATAGGCCATTACTTTGAATCTACATTGAAAAAAACCGGTTAAATAGGTTACCCTCGATAGGCAAAAGAGCTTCAACCATGTCAACTCCAAATCACAGGGATTCGGCTACTCAGCCTACGAGCCAAACCTTCCGAGGTGCTCAAAATATCGCCGCTAATGACTTGAAATTGAGGTTCTTCGCGAACCGACGATGGGTTAGGCATAATCAATGCAAAAGTTCTTAATGAGAGGAAAACAAAGCCTATATATGCCTAAGGACAAAGCGTAAGAGCCATTTTTTCCAGCCTAACGAGCATCAAGGCCACACACACTAAAAGATCGCAACGACCAAAAGGGTAAGAGTCACTGTCGCCAGCTTAAAATTTGAAAGCTTAAGGGTCAAACTGAGCTCGAGTTGTAACCCGATTTGAAGAACGGACCCAAAATAGTTAACTATACATGTCTAAGGGCAAAGCGTAAGAGCCATTGTCGCCAACTTAAGGTCGTGCATATAAAAGGTCGCTTCGACCCAAGGTGTAAGAGCCATTATCGCCCGCCCGTACAAACACAAAAGCTTGAGGGTTTGATGAGCTCGAGTCGAAGCCCGACTCGGAGACTAAACCCAAAATAGTTGATCAAAATCATAAGAGCTCTAACGCCAGCTTACACTAAAGGTTGCATCGACCGGACACGTATGAGCCCCTAGGACTGCCTAATGAGCCCCAGAGACATATCACAAATCTAAGGATTCTCACCAACTCTGAAACCAATCCACCTGGTCAGAAGCAAAGCAAAAAATGGTACAGAAGATACAAATTGTGGGGTTCCCCTCCTTAAATACATACAGGTGATAAAATAAAAACTCCATTTACAATAGGCCTCTCGTCTAACTCAAGTTGCTCCGCTCCTTTGGAAGTTAAAGTAGCTCGCTTCAAGAAGCACTGTGAGGGCTATATACACAAGAATAATTCAGGAAATAAATGCCCCCTTCCCCATGACTATGGCCCGACGGCCCCTTCCTCGCCATCTTCAACATCGAACAGAAGGAACTTGGCATAATACTCCTCCCTATTGGCTTGCTTGATCTATTCCAAGAGATCAAAGCCCCTGGTGTGAATCTCCTCGAGAATTTCTCTCCGAGATTTGCATTTTGCACACTCTTTGCTACTGCATGTGCGATCAAGGACTCTCTTCAGTTCAGTTTTAGCGACGACAGCACTCTTTAAAAAGGTCACCGTTTCTGTTCTGCCCTAGTGCTGCTCATCACGATACTTTATTCGTACTGACACTCTTTTTTCCTGGGGACACAACGTTTCATGCATGCAGGTCCTGATATAAAGGTTGACATTCCTCCTAGTAGGCTATCAGCTCTGTGAAAGGTGTTGGTGCACTCCACTTGCTCCGGAGTCGCCTATTTGGTTAGTATAATTTGGACATGTATTGATTAGTATGGGGGGGTCCTATCCTGACCTTATGATATGTATGTACTGTTAGAGGCTTGTAGACAGATGTCATTGTATGGCCTTGTCGGCCTATGTTCGGTGTGTAGACATGTGATTTTTGACCCTCCCCAAAAAATTTTATATTTTAGCATGTAAATATTTAATTTAGGCCTAATATAGATATTTCAACTATTTTAGACTTCTTTACTTTATTTTCGTCATAAAAATAGAAAATGACAGAAGTATTTTAGTTTACGTATCTTTCATAAATTTAAATAAAAAAATAAAAAAAAATAGTACCTTATCTTTATTTTTATATAATCTTGAAAAAACACAAAAAATAGTTTTATGTTTTATAGTTTAGTTCAATTAATTAAAATTAGTTTTAGATTTGTTATATTATAATTGTACATAATTTTAGAAGGAGAAATTAATTTTAAGTTGGTTTATCCCGTCTTTATAAATCTTGTAATCCATTTTTCTAATCTTTGGCTCAATTTTAAGGCCCAATAATACCAAACACATACCCCCTTAACCTAAAACCCTTCTATATAACCAAAACTAGTCTTAAAATAACCCTAGACCCTAAAAACACCATCCGCCGTTCCCATGAAAAAAGGCTATGCCATGGAAGAAGCCTTTTGCTTCACGCCTAGAATCTAATCATCTCTTCTTCCTTTCCTCGACTTTTAACCAAGAGAACATCAACAAACCTCCGTCACCACAGACCAGCTGCGGTTCGTCGGAAACTAGCGGCAGCCGCTAACCAGTCCATAAACGACCACCCTTCACGTCGAACACATAACAATCATCGACTCTAAGCCTTTACCAACCAAAACGACCTCCACCCGTCATCCTCCTCACCACCAACATACACACATGGATAGAGCAGCAACAAGAGGTCACTGAAACAAACTGAGAGGTAGACGGAGGAAAAGTGAGGTCAGTCGAGATGGCCCATCTCATCGAGTTTCAAGAGTTTCAGTCGTGGTTTTTTTTTTTGAGTTTCCTATTGCTATTGCGCCTACGATCTTCATGTGTAAATATGAGGACCTACTGTTCTAATATCGCTTGACTCTTCTTTTGCTATTGCTACTGTTTGTTGTTGTGGTTGTGAGGATTGTTCATGGATTTTCATTCCAAAATGAATATCATTTGAGTTTGTGTATGGTTTTGAGTTTTTCGGTGACGATTCGTGGTTATCGTCGAGGTCGCTATTCGAGTTTCTGATCTTAAGGATCAGATTGTTGGTCTTAACGTTGCATGGAATTGTTACTCGTTAAAGGTCCGTTTCTCGCCTTACTGTTAAAATTTCCTTCGCATTTGATATTTGTTAAGTTGAATGAGACATGATTATTTTCCTTGTCTCTATGTGTGTTTTTGAATATGTTAAATTAGTTCATTATTGAAATCCTCTTCTATTTCGTAAGATACTTCTTTGAATTAGTTTGGTAATATTAAAGACTCTATTGACGTGGTTAGAACTCAGTCTTCTTTCTTTAGAACTCAAGTTTAGTGTGACAATATGCTGTTGTACGATTGGAAATTAAATTGTTCATAGAATGGTGAAAATGATCCTTGTGTGAAACTTTGTGTTTTGGGATTTCCGTACGCTTTAAATTGATTGTTATTTTCAGAAAATTCTTTCAAATTTTTATTTTATTTGTTTTCTTTGGAACTAGGAAAAGAGTTTGCCTTATTCTCTAGGTATGTCGTCAGATTGCCAGCGAAGTTTTAGCTTTCTCGTGATCTCCTTATTCTCGTCGTGACCTTAGTAAAATAAAGTGAAGCCATGTGATTTTTAAAAGTTGAATAAATGAACTTGGTAGTTTCTTTAGGCACGTTATTTTAAAAATTATCTTCCTAAATTCGGGTGTGAATTTATATGACCCAAATCTAAATCTCAACGTTAGATAAAATGTGTTGCGGACTGCGGGTGCATTTATGTGACGTGGTTCGAAATATATTTTAAATGACGTTGCAATCTTCCTTTTAAAAAAATGAATAAAAGCGGTTCAAAGTTAAAAATGCACATAGGTTTCAAAGTGTATTAAAATAAGATAATAGGCCATTTATAACAGTTGAGCGACCGTGCTAGAACCACGAAACTCGGGAATGCCTAAAACCTTCTTCTGGGTTAACAGAATTCCTTACCCGGATTTTTGGTTCGCGGACTATAATACAGAGTCAATCCTTTCCTCGATTTGGGATTTGAACCGATGACTTAGGACACCATAAATCTTTCAAGTGGCGACTCTGGATATTTTTTAATTAAATAATCCTATTTCGATTGTCATTCAATTGGAAAAACTCCCTTTATTATACCTCTTGGGGGGGTAGGTAAAAAGGAGGTGTGACAGCTCTGGCGACTCTGCTGGGGACAAGAACCCAGAACTTCGGTTCAGGGTTCGAGAATTCGATCTTGGAATAATTGTTGTATTTGGCTTTGTTTATTATCTGATTTTATTATATGTTTGGGACTAATGTGCAGAATGTTGCTTTTTACCGCTTTGATATTATCTGAACTGTATATATAAAACTGTTACGAAACCCTTCTCTTCTCATCTTCGGGGATGTGCTCGATGGTCGAGACTCCCTATTCTGTTAGTGTCATACCTTGAAATAAGAAAGAGCCTCGGACAAGTTACTAAGCGGGATGGCCTTTTGGTTCCCTGTACGTAGCCCCCTCCTCGACTCGAGTTGTCTGCTTGGGTACACAGTCTAGAACATATACCAAGGTTTTGAACCTAGAATAACTCAACCTCATGCCGGATCCCTAGTAGGTACGCTTGTTTACATCATGTGCATTTGACTTAGGGGACTTAACACAGGGGTTGGGTTCGTCTAGGACAGGTGAACCCGGAATAACGGACCATTTTGATGCATCCTATGTGCTACAAGTTGTATTTATCAAAAGGTAAAAGGGTCATTTAGCGGACCAATGATAGTTGAGGGCAAAGGAAAAATGAAAAAAAAAAAAGAGAAGAAAAAAAAAAGGAAAAAAAGGGTGAAGTGTGAAAATAAAGCAAATATTGGCTCAGTTATGTTTCTTTTGTTACGTTTTTATCGAGAAAAAGACAAAAAGAATACATGAAGAAGTCAAAAAAGATTTTACACTTTTTTGTCATTTTCAGAAAATCAAAAAATAAAATCAAAAAAATAAAGGAAAAAGAAAATCCAAAAAGATTTTGCATGTTTCATCATTTTTCAAGAAAAGCAAAAATATATGTTTTCTCTAAATTAGTTATTTTTAAATTCTCGCACGTATCCAATCTGCCCGAACTACGCATACCTGATTCTCGTCTTTCGGGGCATGATACGTAGGCAACCTACATAGGTTCCGGTCTTCCTAGTAAATCTTAGGTTCTTGGCTTCGCGAGGTCTTAGCCAAATCTTGCATTTTTAGCCACTTTTAGCCACATAGGTTAATTTTAGCAAAAAAAATAAATCGTAACCATGCCTTGCTTGTGTCAATAGGGAATGTTATTATCTCACATAGTGTTGGTTTAAGGTTTTCTCACATAGGTATGGATTCATTTACCGGAGTGTGAGCATGACAGATGCCTCAGGGTCACTGCATTCGAAGTTGCTTAAGGAGATTTTTTTTTATGTCGTCTTTTACTTTCTAGTTTTGTATAGTAATGTCTTTTTTTTTATTACCATTGTATTTTCTATTTTTGCATATGAAAAGTGTGTTATAAATCAAAAATCGAAAAGTATGAGATGTTGCATTTTATATTTCCGTTATAAGTTTTCTTTAGAATATTAATTCTAGAAATGGAAAAAATTTCCTTTGAGATTGTTTTTCCTTTAGTAAATTAATATCAAAATAAAATTATTTTTATATTTCCTCTACTATATTAGGACCAAAATTAAAAAGAAAAAAAAAATTCTTTTAGCACTTCTTTAAAAGCCTTTTTTAAGGTATTAATTCCAAAATCCAAAAAGATTTTCTTTTGAGGTGTTTCTTGGGGAAATTAGTGAAAATGAAAAAAAAAATCTTTTTATTTTTATTAGAACTTTAGGATATTGTACATAGAAAAAAAAAACATACTCTATATTTTATTTATCATTAGAAATTCTTCTTTAGGCAATCAAAATTGAAATCCAAAAATATTTTGTTGCTTGTTTTGAAATCTGGCATCAGGATATCAAATGAAAATCCAAAATATTTTTCTGTGGTTTATTCTTTAAATTTTCTTCTTAAAAAGGAAAAAGGAATCAAAAAATATCTTTTTCTTCTAGAGTTTTTCCTTAATAGAGTATTTGTTTCAAAAAAAAATGCCCGTTAAGCTTGAGTTTAGAATAAGTCATAAAATATAAAGTCTAGAAAATTCATAAAAAGGGATTTGCTTCTTTTATTTCTCTTTTCTCATCAGAGTAGTCATTAAAGAAAAAGAAAAAAAGAGAATGTCAGTTTGTCTACTTTGTTCTCGGTCTTCCAGAACTATGTAAAGATCCGATTCATGCGGGGTCATGATATGTAGGCAACCTACATAGGGTTCAATTAAATCATTTTTTTTATTATTAAAAGAAAAAGGAAAAAAATCAAAATAAAAAATAAAAGAAGAAAAAGAGGTGAAATCAAGGGAGGTGAGAAATGAGAAGGAAGAAAAAGAGCGATAAAAAAGAAAGAAAAGTGGAAGAAATAAGAAAAGAGAAAATTCAAATGGACAAATTGGGATGATGTCAAGTGACCTTACGACCATCGAAGTCATTTTAGAACCAATAACTGTGGCTAGGTACATTGCACGTAAAGTGAGATTGTCTTATGTTAAATTCCCTAACGCTAACGTGATGGAATTATTTTGTTATACTCATAGCAGAAGGGTGGATGGTTTGTGGTTTTCAAAGTGGTAATTCTTCCCGACAACACGAAGTCAAAAGGCAATGGCAGACAACAACAAAACTGGGTTGGTTGATACCGGTGCCCAAAAGCAGTTGGTTGAATAGGACAATGGGATAATTGAAGAGGTAAAAATGTTGAGACAACACATGGCGGACATGTATCAGGCTTGGATGACTGGGAAAGCACCATCCCGACCACCACCTAGCTTCCCAGATGCTACCCTTGCCCAAACTCCGAACATAATGCCAGATGATCCTCCATATTCTCCAGATACACCCACCTATCACAGCTTTCCCAACCACCCTAGTAGCTCCATCATTCGTCCTCCAACTATCTCGTCCCAAAAGTTCCCTCTTGTCACAATCATTAACATTGATAATAAATACTCATTCAAGGCTCATGATGCCCAATATTACCCCTCAGAGGTTGCCCGCAAGGGTCTTGACTCATACAATCACGGCCCGCAGAATGAGCCATATGTTGAAAATGAAAGGTTCACAGGAAGAGAATGGAAATATGGGATACCCAGGAGGCTGAAAGGCATAGCACAATCATTGGAGAACAAACAAGGAAGGGGAAGCCAGGGTAGCATGGCTTACAAAGAATTGTCTGCGTCCCCTGACGTTCGCCTGCCCGCGGGGTTCAAAGTGCCAAAATTTAACTTGTATGATGGGTGTGGAGATCCGGTAGCCCATCTGAGAATCTATTGCAATGAAATGAGAATTGTTGGAGAGAAAGATGACTTGATGATGGCATATTTCAGTGAGAGCCTTATTGGGGTGGCTTTGGATTGGCATACTCGTCAAGATATTGGTAGGTGGTATACATTGGGTGACCTGGCTCAAGATTTTGTGTGACGCTTTCAATACAAATCAGGCATTACCCCAGACCGCTCTTCCCTATTTAAGATGGAAAAGAAGCCGGAGGAAAGCTTTAGGGAATTCGGGCTCAGATGGAGGAAGCAAGCGGCTCGAGTCAATACCCTGATTGGTGAAGAAGAAATGGTCGAGATTTTCCTACAAGCCCAGGGGCCCACCTACTTCAGTTATTTGATCCCGGCCTTGGGAAAGCCTTCCAATGATATGTTAAAAATAGGGGAGCTAGTAGAAGAAATAATCAAGTCAGGCAAAATCGTGAGTTGTTCGAAAGACATTCAGAACATCCCAGTCAGCTTGGGTAAAAGAAAGAGAAACCGAAAAGATGATCCGATGGGCTTTCCTGATCGACACTTCCAGCCTCGACATCGTCCCCATGGATATCCTTGTGTACCAGATGATCCTCCCCAATGCTACTTCTCTCCACAGAACTCCTAAAATTGTACATCACTTTCCCCGTACCCAGCTCTACAGAATGCCTATCCACCCCCCACGAGCATACCGAAAACCTCATGTATCAGTTTTCCGACCCAATCAAGCATTTAAGAATGAGAGGATGCTGAAAAAAGAAAAGGCTTTCACCCCTATTGGAGAATCATATGCCAGTTTGTTCCAAAGGTTGAAGCAATTGGACATGCTGAAGCCGATTCAGATAAAAATACCAAACCCTCTGTCTAAGGAGTTTGATCTTTCTCAAAGGTGCGCATATTGGTCAGATGCCCGGGGGCATGACATAGAGAAGTGTTGGAATTTGAAGAAAGTAATTCAGAAGCTTATTGATGCAGGCGACATTGTCGTGCAAAATTCGGATGCAGCAAACACTAGCCAAGGTCCATCTCCTATGCATAATGAGACGCATATGGTGAGCCTAATTTATTTTGAAAAAGAATATGAGAATTCTTCTGGGAGCCTCGGAGGTCCAAGGGCTACTAAGCTTTCAGCGCTATCAAAGGTTGATCTTAAGAACGAGCTGGCAAAAAGAACCCAAAAGCAACTTGTTAAGATCAATGTGATGAAGATTTGTGAAGTTCCTAGTATTGTTAATGTAGAATTCAGTGGCTAAGATACCGTGCGTGGTAATTGGAAAGGTGCTCCATTTCTTGGTCAACCGGAGAGGAGCTTTGGTGGCTTAGTTTTTTGTCATTTTTGTTGTCCAGATTATTTCAGGGTTGTAATCCAGATATTGTCTTGTGACTCAAACCCTTCTATCCTTTCATTTTTGCCTTGTTTGTCTAGTTGTAGTAGCTCGTTTAATATTGTCTAGGTTTGTTCCAGGGTTGTACCCCAGTTTATTTTGGTTGTCTTGTTGTTCGAACCGTTTTACCGTCTGTCTAATGCAATTTCCTGTTTTATATTATTTCTAGTCATTTTCTTTTGTTTAGTTCTCTCCTCTTTTTATGGTTCTTTTCATGCTGGATCTAGTGACATGACATGCATCCGTAATTCTCAGCCTAAGCTCAAAAGTTAGTTTAGTCATGAGGCATTGAAACAATTTGGAAGATGATAGAGACATTTGAGGGAAATAAGTACATATTTGGACACTTTGAGATCATTCGAAGCCCGAACCATGTGAAACTGGGGCAGATAGAACACAGAGAAACCCTATAGAAATGCATCATGCCTGTCAATGCCTCCCTTTTTCCTCGCGGAATCGAGTTCACGACATTCAGGAAGACAACTCTTTTCCCGCTTTGGGAGTTGGGTTTTGAGAGTTTGGAGAGTCGCCACCTAATGATTATAGTGCATTAGGAAACTTCTAAAAAAATTAAAGATGAAGACCAGAGTTTTGGGTAAGGGCTTGAAATTATCTCGAGGGGAAGGTGTTAGGCACCCCTCAAGATCCACTAGTGTGATTCCCAGCCATGCTACAATTGTGACTTTAAATGCAAACGTGAATAAACAAACAAGTATTGCAAATAAGAAGCATAAAAAGGGGTTAAAGAAGTGCTGAAATTCAGGAAAGAAACTGCTTTGTTATAAAAGAGATACGCAAGTAAAGGGAAGGGGCCAAGCAATTGGTGCAAGCAACTCAAAAGTCGTGTAAGAAACAGAAGTTGAAAGTGCAGCAGTTTTTAAAATGCTGAAAATTGTTAAACTAATAAAGAGGGAGGGGGGTCCTAGGTTTATATATTACATGGATCATTCGCACAACACTGGTACCCAATTGTACGCATAGTGTTATCGTGTAATCATCATCTCCATGTCTACCCTTCCCACCCCGTTAAGGTATTAAAGCGCGGAACGGTATCGTTTACTTATCGCATGCTACTACCCGTCCCAATCCTATCAGTCCCGGGGTATTAGGACTTCTAATCCTAAAGGGGAAAGAAAGGGATGGAGGCCTTTGTGGAGTTTAAAGGATAAAATTCTAGCTCGACACTCAAAACAAGTATCAAGTAAAAGGGAAGAACAAATGAGCAAATAAGGCTTAAATTAACCTCAGAAGTCAAATAATCATATAGTTTAGCATGCCTTGGCAAATACTGATTTGGTCTTAGATTAAAATTAAGCAGCGAGCGAACTGGTTCAACACATATATTTAGACAGAAAGTCTGCATTAGGTGACTCGGATACAGTTGTCAGGGACTGACCCAATGATTAATTAACCAACCTTTTGTCTATGTATTGAAATAAAACTAGGCATAGGATCTATTGATTTCAGGAAAGAGATGCAAAAGAGTTACCAGTTGTTTAAGAAAAGATGGAGACCGATTAAAAGGTTTGTGAGTTTCAGGAAAGTGCGGATGGATTATAGAAAAAGGCTTACCAATTTTAGCGAGTTTCAGAAAAAGGGGGTAGAAAACTACCAGTTTTTAGTAAACTAGATACGAGTTTCAGCAATTGATATTGTTTTAAGAACGAATGAGGCTGGTGAAAATCGAGATTTCCTATAGGCATGCTTTCTATACGTTTACTGATTTTAATACCTTTTCATGACATTGATAGAAGTCTTATACACATGATGTCTATATGCAACCTTATTATTAAACCTACCAATGGTTTGCCTAATGATATTGGTATATGCATAAATGCAAGAGCCTATATACATGATCTCTATATGTGTAATTACAGAACATGAGTGTTAAATCCGATAGACATGCTTTCTAGGTGATTTGCGGTGAAATTAAGCGTTAAACCCTATAGGCATGGTTTCTATGTGATTGAATCAGTATTAAGGACCCTATAGGCAGGATTTCTAGTTTGATTAAAAGTAAAATCCTAAATCATGATTTATACCCCTTGGATGCAAGAAAGTAAAGACCCCTCCCATACCATTTTACCATACTCCCCGAGTTTCATACAAGTTATTACAACCCAATAGATCAAACTGGAAATTAAAAGTACATCAAGAGCTGATAGCTAGATCCGAGCAGCTTAAGTCAACCTTAATGTCTAATAATGTGCGATTGAGCCACTTCCGGGATCCAGATTTCCAAAGCCTTCTCATTATCCAAGGTGTTTCAAAGTTCCAAGGAATCTCAGGGATTCCAGGCATTGCTTACACCCAGGATACCATTAGAATTAGAATAGTGCAGTGTAGAAGAGCCAGCTCTCAGGCATCCAAATTCAGAGGGAGATTACGGGTCCCAAAGCATGGCTTGCCAGAGAGGGGCAGAACTTATAGCTAATAGTAAGTGAAAAGTGAAAGGGGAATTGGGGAGCCATGATACGTGGTGGTCATACCTAGCTAAAAAGTAGGCTGGCACGGCCCTGACTACTTGTTTGGTTGAACAAGTTAGGAGTAGACCCTTGGAGGTCAGACCAAGGTCTGGATAGTTATTAGGACACTATCAGACCCAAGTCCAAGGCTCATACACATAAAAGGGGAAAAGGAGTGGGAATTGATTGAGTTAGGGATTCAAAAAACCCAGTTCATAATCATAGACAGCAATATTGGAGTGTTGTTATGCCCTGAACCATAACTCACATACAAAGGGTAAAGGGTAAGGGAATTCACATAGGAACAATAATGACAAAGTTGTATAAAAACTGTAAAGGAAAGCATAACAGAACTAGGATGTGAAGCACATAGTGGAGAAGCAGTATTTAAATTAAGATGGATGTACCAGTAGAGAAGCAAGAGTGCAGAAGAAAGTAGAGTAAAAAAAGTCCACAGCAGCACAAGTATAAGAAAGAGAGAGAGAGTTTTAAGTGAGAGTGATTTGTGAACTCAGATTGTGTTCTGTGTCCGTGTCTTCAAAGAGAAGGGAGGAGAGTATTTATAGTGTAAAAACAGGCAGAAATTGCAGTTCAACAATAATTAAGGGAACAAGTGTCAATTAAAATTAAATCAGTATCAAAGACTTCCTTTAATTAAGGAATTAAAATCAAGCGGTAACATGCAAGTGCTAAATAAGGAAAGAGATCACATAGGCTGAATATGACTAATAAGGAGGTATTTGAAGCATAGTACAGGTACATAGTAGGTAATAAAGGCTAGGTTCATCAGACTCTAATCAAGAAAAGGTCTATAAGAATCCAATACCAATATAATCAAGGTAAGGGAATCAATCAGCTTGAGTAGGAAAGGCAGGGGTCGAGATTTCAAGGCAAGCATTCAAATAGGTCTGAGAAGCAGGGAAATCAGTATAATAAGGAAAGAATCAATTACAAAAGTGCAATCCGAATCCATAAAGATATTTGAAGTCAGCCCATAATTAAGGGCTACTTCGAGAGGGAAATTTAACATATAAAGGAGTGCATAGCCTTAGGCATGTGAGGCTGTACTCATGGTAATCACATTATTTTTGCCCTACACGAAGATAACTCCTAAAAATAGATCAAAATAATTTTTATTGAATAACTCCTAAAAATAGATCAAAATAATTTTTATTGATTTTGTAGGAAGTTTCCTTTATTTAGTTGCATTTCAGCATTTTAATATTTTAAAATCATAATAATAAATACCAAAAAATATTTGCATAGCATTTAGGTTTTATCAGAAGTCATTTGGTTTTCATAAAAATTTAAAATTCACAAAAAATATTTGATTTTTACACCTTTTCTTTTTATTGATCTTTCTTTTCTAATTTAGGATTAAGTAGTTTTTATAATTTTCATAATTAGTATAATTTTAGATAATTTAGGTTTTCAATTCTAGG
>MU723537.1:0-10149 GCA_026770625.1 Nicotiana glauca
GCACCTATTCGAATCATAACACATATAAAATACCTTTCAATTACACATAAGGATCATACCACTTAAGGACACCCCACAGGAGATATCCCACTTTCTTCGCCTCATTTCAATATTTAAACCTACCTTCCACCATCATATACGTTACACAATCAATTAGTCTTTCTGAGTCTGAGCTCATACCTCCACATGAAATGTACTTTACTTTCCAACTAAGAGACATGAAAATATTCTTCACGAGCCCATAACTCGGACTACACATTAAAGCACAATAGGAATCGAACACTCGACAACTAATCTATTATTCAGCAAACTCTTTCGTCACTACCAAGATCACATAGATACAACCCACGATACTAAGATACTCATCACATGGATATCCAGCCGCCATTCCGGCTAATAAGCACAACACTGAACATATAAGTTCAAAACACTTGCTCACACAATCAGCACCTCTGTGCTCGAGCCATAGGCAAAAATCCGGCCTCAAGTCCTCCAGACTGGCCCAACATGAACTCACGGAGATTACCTCTCGCCCCTTGATCGGGGAATCACAAGCCATTAAGGCACATAGACTACTGAGTGCTCGCATGCACATACAGACGTGTGGAAGGAATTTCAAGAATTATATATCAAGCTGAATCAAGTTCGCACGATAAGAATTCCAAGGAAGTAAAGTTTTCCTAAAGGTTCTGCAGCCTCTTGAGGATAAATACAGACGTCTCCGTACCGATCCGCGAGACTCTACTAACCCTGCTCATAACTCGTGAGACCTAGTAACCTAGGCTCTGATATCAACTTTTCACGACCCAATTCCCAATACCCGGTCGTGATGGCGCCTCTCATGAAGACAAGGCCAGCCAACAACTCCAAATCCTCTCTTTAACAGCTATTAAACATAATTGCATAGAAAATACAACTTATTGGCATTTAAAACTATTAATTTCATCCCAATACAACCCGACCGGGGTGTCACAAGTCACGAGCATCTAATGAGTGGGGACACTACTATTGGGCCAACAATGTGTATATATATATACAAGATAAAAATCGGAATACAAAGATGGAGTGCGGTGCCGCGAACGCTGGTGGTCACCTTGCACAATAAGGTCTTCGGTCCTGCTAATAACCCGCTACCGGGTGAACAATACCTGCAACTGCACGCAAGGTGCAGGGAGTAAAGTGAGTACTTCCAACTCAGTGGTAATAAGAGAGAATAATATCTGAAAGTATAAAATCCCAAAAAGGGCACAAATAATGCTATCTTAAGCAGCAAACCAAATAAACAGTTGAAATACATGAAAACATAGCAAGACATTCTCTTGAAAGGAATCAATTAAACAAGAGTACACAAGTAAGGTCAGCCATTGTTACCTGACCGGTCAACCATTGTTACCTGACCAAAGTGTTTCAGTGTCAATGTTACCACTAGTCAGTCATTGTTACCTGGCTGGTCAGTCATTGTTACCTGACCGAAACACATACAACAGTGTCATTGTTACCACTAGTGAGTCATTGTTAACTGAGTGGTCAGTCATTGTTACCTGGCCGAAACACATACAACAGTGTCATTGTTACCACTGTTCATATCAAAGGGGTGCCCCGCGCTCACTGTGGGTGTGCAGACTCAGGAAGGGCTCCTTCAGCCCAAGCTCTATCAATAAGGCATGAAAGCCTGAATAGTATCAACACAAGGCCTGAAAGCCTGCTCTCAATACACTCGAGGCCTGAAAGCCTCCTCATATAACACTCGAGGCCTGAAAGCCTCCTCACATCACTCATCATGCCCCCACATATGGCCCTTGGCCCCAATCAGTCCTAAAATAGTCAAAAATCCCCTCGGGCATCAGTAAAACAATGATACTCAGCTCAAATGATAGTTCAAATATCAGTTAAAACTCCAAGTTTGAGTAAAATATAGCTGAGTTCATAAAACAGTGTAAATCACACGGACTGAGTTCAAATAATATTTCAAATAGTGAGGGAAATAGTGATGATAGTTCATAAAGAAATCAAACAATCGGCAATAAGCCCCAAGTATAGCAATGAGCCCAAGTCATAATGATAACAATAAATCATTTGAAAATACGCGGTAAATACCAACAACCGGGATGGACCAAGTCACGATCCCCAATGGTGCTCTACCCCACGCTCAGGTTCAGCGTGCAAGTCACCTCAATACAACACTAAAATGTGCAAATTCGGGGTTTTAAACCTTCAGAATATCATTCACAAATATTACTCACCTCTAGTAGGCCGATAATCTAGCTCGCCAAGCCTTTCCCTCTCGTATCAACCTCCTCGAGCGTAGAATCTGATCAAAACCATAAGGGATACATCAAAATAGGCTAATGGAACACCAATCGAAATAACTCGAAAAACACCCAAAAATACAAAATTGGCAAAACCCGAGCCTCGGGCCCATTTCTCAAAAAATTACAAAATTCATATTTTCGGGATCCTCGTCTCACCACGAGTTCGTACATATAAAATACACACGAATCGGAGTCCATTTGACCCCTCAAATCGCCAATTTAGGCTCTCTCAGGCTTCAAGCCCTAACCACAATTTTTACCCTTAAATTCCTTGAATTTTCAGTGTTTAATCCTTGTTTATATACCATAACAACATTATTTGAGGCTACAAGATCATACCTGATGGGATCCCTTCGAAATCTCTCAAATATCGCCCAAAATCGCCTCTCCCGAAGTCCCAAAATATTTTTCTAACTTCTGAAATTCGAACCTCACTGTTTCATTAAACAGCCAGCATTTTCGCTTCTGCGGTGCAATTGTCGCTTATGCGACTTTCGCTTCTCCGTAAATTGTCTGCTTCTGCGGTTTTTCACTTACTCACACTGTGACCGATTCTGCGGTCTTCTTGACCGCTTCTTCGATATCATCCAAGAAGCCCAGGACCGTTTCTGCGGTCACTTACCGCTTCTGCGGTGTCCACTTCTGCGGAAAATCTTCCGCTTTTGAGGAATTACCCGCCCTTCACAAGGACCGCTTCTGCGATCAATTGGCCACATCTGCGGAACCGCTCCTGCGGTCCTTTTTTCACAGATGCGGAAATAACAGAAGCTTAAAATTGCAGACCTGATGCAATACTTCAAAATTCCCGTTTAACCTTTTAAAATCACCCTGAGGCCCCCGGGACCTCAATCAAAGAAACCAACATATCCCGAAACATCATACGAACTTGTTCCAATCATAAAAACGCATACAACAACTCAAGAATCATCAAATTACCACGTATTCAAGCCTAAATTTTCTTTAAGCTTCTGAAACTCTCATTCGATCAAAAACCCGACCAAACGACGTCCAAATGACCTGAAAATTTCCAGACATATCTAAAATCACCTAACGAAGCTACTTCAACTCTCGGAATTCCATTCCGACGTTCGGATCAAAATCTCACCTATCAACCGGATTCTGCCAAAATTCCAACTTCGCCAATTCAAGCCTATTTCTACACCGGAACTCCAAATTCAATTCCGTTCGCTCTCCTAAGTCACAAATCATCCCCCGAAGCTAATCGAACCACTGGAAATCACATCCGAGCCCTCTAACCACATAGTCAACTTCCGGTTGACGTTTCTGAAACAAACTCACTTCTAAGAGGCTATGTGCCTTATTTTCAACCAGAGGCAACTCAATTACACCCGATCGACTCTAATACTGATATTGAAACACGAAGCAACACAATAAGGGGGAAACGGAGCAGTAACAAATAAGAAGACGGGTCGGGTCGTCACACTATAAGAGGTTTGAAATAAGCTGAACTTGTTAGGCATCATGATATGGCATGTGAAGATATTCAACATTTAGATTGGCTTGTCATTGTGTAAATTAGCTACAAGAGACTGTGTAAATGATATTCCCGCTGAGTTGGTGCTCTCGATCTTCATGAAGTAGTTTTGACATGTAAATGAGTTTTTAAAAAAATGGTAGACAATAATGGTTTACATAGAATTTTCAGATGTGGTAGTCAAAGAATGGGCATAATTATTTGGGCTTCATGGTTTTCAATAGTTATAAATTTTATCTAGTGTCCGAACACTTTTCTGAATAAAATGGTTTATAAAATTTTTCAATTAGTTTTAGTCAGCTTTTGATAACCAACAATTTTGATAAGTTAATTCGTTGGTTTGTCATTTACAAAGATAATGATGCCCAAGTCTTTTGTTGTCATTTCTCAAACCTGATGATTTATGCTGTTACACGGGTTCGATATGAAAATCAGGAGCCTCTAGCTTGTGCCTTGGGTTGTCTGATTCAGGCTTATTGAACCTAAATGCAAATTAGCCGGCCTGTAATTAGGGTAAGGCATTAAGCCCTGATCCTAAGCCCATTTTTTCTCTCCAGCGTGTTCAGGTTGGGCCTGCTGCTAAGCTCCGCCCAAATTGTTTAAAGGCGCGAGTTCTATAACCCCAACACATTATAGGGTTTAGCTTTAAAGGTTAACGAACCATTGCTCATTTATGTTATTTTAAGTCTTTAGTTTCAACATAAAAATATCGGTTGAACTCTTTTGGGTTTTCTTTATTTAAGTTTAAATCATAATTGGAAGGTAAGCTACATGAGACATAATAGTGTATGGCCCTCCGGGATTTAGGTCTCAATATCCTTTCAAATTGAATAAAAGCGGTTAAAAGAAAAAATGTGCACATAGTTTCAAATGTTCTAAAATCAGATAATTAAGCCGAATATGACAGTTGAGCGACCGTGCTAGAACCACGGAACTCGGGAATGCCTAACACCTTCCCCCGAGTTAACATAATTCCTTACCCGAATTTCTGGTTCGCGGACTGTTAAACAGAGTCATTCTTTTCCTCGATTCGGGATTTTAAATCGGCGACTTGGGACACCATAAATCTCCCAAGTGGTGACTTTGAATCTTTAAACAAATAATCCCGTTTCGATTGTCGTTTAATTGGAAAAAACTCTCCTTATTATACTCCTCCGGAGGTGTAGCGAAAAAGGAGGTGTGACAGTTACTTGTATGGAATAAGCTTGATATCTCGAGTTTCCCATTCACCTTGAGCTTGTAGAATAATCAAGTCAGAATCTCCTATGATTAATAATTCTTTCACATCCAGGTCAAATGCCATGTTCATGCTCATTGTCACACCTCATTTTTATCTTCCGAAAGGGGATATAAGGGAGTTTTTTCAATTAAATTAATATTAATCGAAATATAATTATTTTATTTATTTTTCAGAGTTGCCACTTGGAATAGTTTATTTGGTATCACAAGTCACCGGTTTATTTTTAAAATCTCAAATTAAGGAAAATCGACTTTATTTAAAAGTTTACGAAAACAAAAATTCTAAATAAGGAATTCTATTAATCCGGGAGAAGGTATTAGGCATTTTCGAGTTTCGTGGTTCGAGCACGGTTGCTTAAACTATTAATAATTGGTCTATTATCTGATTTACTACATGTTTTAAACCTATTGTGCATTTTAACTTTATAACCGCTTTTATTTATTTAAAACTACCTTTTAGGATTTATGGAATCATTTCTTGAACAAGTAACGATTGTCGTACACTTGCCGTCTTGGAACACACAACAAACCACGCTACATGAAATGCACCCGCGGTTCACGACATGTTTATTTTTGTTATTATGGTTCGAAGTTATGGTCGGGTCACATGAAATGTATACTTGAATTTGGATTTATACATCGCGACTATGCTACGGGAACCGTACCCATAGCCACAATAATTTATTAGCCTAAAGTAAGCTACGATGTTCATAATTTTTCTAAAACTAATTTTGATATTATTGTGAAAGCCATAGGCTATGAAATTACTGTGGGAGAAGTGTATTACGTAGTAGCCATGATACTTGATAAAGTTATCTATATTACAAGTCATTAACAGGATAAAAGACATTTTTGTAGCTATTAATCAAGAATCTAGATAGTCTATTTGCTTATATTCCTCGCTGTAATCCATTAACCAGCTGCTAAATTAAAAGTTCTCAATTAGAAATGCAAGGTCCTTTTCAATAAAAATAGAATAAAATAAATAAAGACAAGCTTGTACAATTCTATCCTTATAGATTAGAAACTCAAAATTATTAACTAAAATCCAAAAAATAATATCTAAAGAAGTAATTCAACGGAGAATTGGAGTAACCACTATAATATTAGCATCCAAATAACACATCAAGCAAATCAGTATGCCAAACAACATATCAAGCAGATAAGTATGTAACTAACAATACCAAGAATCGTATCAATTAGAAAAGAGAACTTTGTAAAGAAAAGAAGGATGGAAGGGAAAGGATATGACCTTTGGTATAAATAAACTGGGTTGAAATTACAGAGACGGCTGTTGACTGAAACCGGAGACGAACTCAAGCTCGAGCGGAACTTGTGTATTTAGGTGTTGTTTCAGGTAGATTTTTAGAACTATTTTAGACTGATTTCAGCAGGTTTGTGGCTGATTTTCGTTGGGTAATTGGGCTATTTTTCAGCTCGTTGTTGCTAATTTTGAGACTGTACGTGAGTTGATATTTGGGTGTTGAAAAGGAGGAATAAAAATTGCGTTTCAGCTAATTTCATGGCTGCGCTTTTTGGTAAACAGAAATGGTGTTTCAGAGCTAAAGTGAGGAGCTATTTTTGATTGGTTTCAATGGAGTTTTTATCTTTCTGAAATTGCGTCAGCGTTGGAGACGAAAAACGCAGATGCCGAAAAAATGGCTGCCGTTCTTCACTTAGAATGTAGGTCCAGGAATTGAAAACTTGGGATAGAGTTTTTATAATTGGGTATTTTATATGGAGGTGAGAAGGGATGATGGCAATTGGATTAGAAAGAAATAGATGGCTAAGATTAAATCTTGCACTTAAGTGGGCTAAGGGTAATTGGGTTGGACCATGTCTTTTGGGTTTGAACTTACGCTAAAAAGACCAAATAATACAATGTAACTATAAAAATATAAAAATCTCTCTAAATAAAAATAAACTAATATAAAACTAAATACTACGAGTGAAACTATTTTTTTTTATATTTTTAAAATTATATAAAAATAAAATTAAGGTATTATTTTTATTTTTTAATCTAGATTTATGAAAGATACATATACTAAAATATTTTTTTTGTTTTTAATTTTTATTTTTGTGATGAAACAAAGTAAAAGAGTTAAAGCTAGTTGAAATAACTATATTAGACCTAAACTAAATATTTAAATGCTAAAATATGTGATATCTTGTGGAGGGTCAAAAATTACATGTCTACACTCATAATGCAAGCTTCCTACTCAGCAGTGTTGTTCGTACAAAAGAACCAAAGCCGGGCTATGGCCGGATAGTGTTGACCAGTGGGCGAAATAAAAATTGTCGCTATCCCAACACCTTTTGCATTCACAGCTTCGTCAGAGAACATTTTCCAAGCATTGGTGTGTTTTGGAATTACCTCAACTAAATTTACTTCCTCGTCTGGAAAGTAAGTACTCAAGGGTCAATATTCATCATCAACAGGATTCTCAGCTAGGTGACGTGCCAAGTCTTGAGCTTCCATCACCGTGCGGTGAGAAGGATTTGTCATTTTGTTAGCCTTCATGTGGGCATCGATTTTTGGAATATGTGATAACTAGGGATTCTACTTTATTTTACACTCCTTTTTACTTGTGTTTTGATTAAAAATTTATACAAAATACTCCCAAAAGATTACATTTGTACTTATTTGCACTTTTGGTCAAAAAGGTGACAATTAGCCAAAACCAGCTCAAAAAGGAGTGAAACATGCACAAGTACCAAGGACAAGTCAAAATACAGCTACAACAGACCCACTGCGGTCGCATCCATTTAGTGCGATCCACAGTGAGGAGATTCAGAGAGATGCACTTTTGGAGCCTAAGGTAATGCAGTCCACGAAGGATTTCTTGCGGCCACTATGGCCTCTCCACGACCACAATACATTTTGTGCGGTCCGCGGAGAGGGAGGTTCAGAGATCTGGAAGTTTAAAGATAGAAGCCAATGCGGTCCGCGGTCCTTTTTGTGCGGACCGCAATTGAAGCCACCACGACTGCGGTGCATTTTACGCGGCCCGCGATGGCCAGATTCAGAGAATGTTTAATCAATCCAAGAAGCTTCATCTCGGTCCGAGATGCATTTTATGCAGACCGCAATACTTTGTCAGGGGTAGTTTTGTCTAAAAAATTTGGCCTAGTATAAATACTTTCTTTTCACATTTTTAGGTCATCTTTTGTAATCTAACTTTTAGCTGAGCACGTGAACGGCAGTTCTTGACTATTTTGAGTAATTTTATAGTGTGTTTATCATTGAATCTTCAATTATTTGCTTGAAATTAAACATTATGGGTTATTCTTAATCTATTTATCAGTTTTCTTCCATTATTATGAGTAGTTAGACCCATTAGCTAGTGTTGTGGCTCAACCCTAGTGTGGATATTTGATGGGTCTTGAGTTTTAAGGCTTAAATATTTATAGGTGTTTGATATTTGGACTAATTTGTGTTTTCCATGTTGAATTAGTGGTTGAAAACATTAATTTGTGCCTTTTTGACTTAGGCTCTTCATGAGAAATAGAGTTTGAGTCTAGGAAAATCAGTCCAACAAGAAATTAAAACGCATTCAAGAGATTGATAGCCCAAATTAAAGGGTTAAATCTAGATATAGTAATACCCGACTTAAACCTATATTGGTTGAACAATATCGATATCCAATTAGTCTTGAGAAAGTCACTTAGGGAAAAATCACTCAAATTACCGACAATTATAGAGTCAGTAGTTCCATGCATTAGTTATATCGTAACTCCCAACATCATAATTTTGCCTTAGGCTTTAGATCCCGCAAGTATTCACCTTAGAGAAAGTCACTTCCATAGCACCTCTTTAACCATTTAGAAAATCTTTCAAACCTTTAATTCTTAGTTAAATTTAGCAGCTCGTTAGCATAAAAAATAGAAGTAATCAAAAGATTGATAACTGTGAATTGTTCATGTTTTATACCCATTCTTACCTAAGCTTTGTGCATAAAGTGCTTGTGATTAGTCCTGAATTGCTTATAAGTTGCGTTTGATTGTAGGTTTGAGCGAGTAGATGATGAATATCACAAATCGGCTCAAAGAGGAGTGAAACCTGCCAAGCGCCAGAAGATAACTGAAACTTGGGAAAAAGAGACCTGTGCGGACCGCAGTGTTTTGTCATGCGGCCGCACAGGAATGTTCAGAGAGTAGCCAAGTGTCAGCCCAAACTGCATGGTCCGCACTGTTTTGTCATGCGGCCGCGCAGAAAAGTTCAGAGAGGCATTTTGTGAAGACGATCCACGCGGACCGCAATCCATTTCCACGCGGTCCGCAAAGAAGATGATCAGAGGTTAAAATTTCTAAGGAAAAATTCCACGCGGCCGCACACCAAATCAGTGCGGTCCGCGTGGATGAAAGTTCAGATAGTCATTGCAAGGATGATTTACACAGTGCGGCCGCAGCACATTTCTATGAGGTAAGCATCATTTGCCTTGTGCAGCCGCGCACATTTCTACGCGGTCCGCGTGACCTTGCCTATGCGGCCGCGTGACATTTCTACGCGGTCCGCATCCTCAAGTCCAAAAGCCAGAACTTGGAGATCAATTACCCTACGCGGCCGCATGACATTTCTATGCGGTCTGCAACAGACCCTCAGTGGTATTTTTGTCCGGTTTTTCCTGTGTAGTATAAATAGAACATTTTACTTTTTTTAGAGGAAGTTTTGTAATCTATCTGAGCAGCTGAGCATGAGACAACTTGTATTAGCCTATTTTAGGCAATTTTCTCATACATTTAGCGGGATTCACGTGGTTTAATTTAGTAGTTAATGATTATGTCGATTTCTTCTACTATTTCTTCTATTTCTATTACTTCCATGTCTAGCTAAACCCATTAGCTAGGGTTGTGGCTCAACCCTAGTGTGGGTAATTAATGGGTGTTTTTGCTTAATGTTTGGATGATTGTGGGTGTTTGGTATTTGGGTTAATTGTATGTTTTCACTTGGATTTGGTGGTTGCAAACACTAAGTCAAGCTTAGTGGGTTTTGACTCTACTTGAGAAAGAGAGTCTATGACCTCAGAATTAACCCAACAAGGATTTAGGATGGACCCATGAGAATGGTAGTCCCAAGTAACGGGTTAAACCTCGAGAGAGTAA
>MU723549.1:7805-23210 GCA_026770625.1 Nicotiana glauca
TAAATAAATTTTGTCCAAAAATAATCTTATCGATCGATCAATTGACAAATCCAAAGCCGAAACCGAAGCGGAAGCAGAAGCCGAGCGATGACGACGGCATGAGGGTTCATTCTCTTCAACTCTTTTTAAGAGCTTTAAGAAGCGATTCTATATATAAGCACACAAATGTGGTTGTCCCTCACCAATGAGGGACAAAGTGCAAGACAAAATTCACTTCCTCAAATTTTTATTTTCCCTCCATTTTATTTCCCTCCATTTCCAATTCACACTTCTTCTACTTTAAAGTCAAATGGCTTAAAGTCTCCAACAATTTCAACTAGCGATATATGCATTCTTAATTAATTAAGGTTATTGGTAATTACCTGTAGATAAAGAGAGATGGATCGAAACTTGGTTTTCTTCTTAGTGTTAGCAGGGAGACGAGTACTCTCTTCTTCCATGTTAGTTACCGGAACATTTTCACAATCAGCGACGAGGAAGAGAAGGAGAAAGAGAAAGGGGGCTGAGTTATTTAAAAGTGAGTACAAGTTAAAAGTTAAAAAAAAAATGGTATTGATTAAATGGGGGCGACCAAATAGGGCGCCCCGTGCAATTTTTACAAGATTGAATCTACTGATATTTGGAAAAACTAAGAAAAGGTAATTGGAAAGGCAGAAGTTTGGATTCGATCCCAGACCTTTAGCTTTCTGTTTGGAAAGCCATCCTGTAGTTGGAATTGGTGTAATTACTAGGGTAGTAATTACACAGCCTAGTAATTACTCAGTTGTGTAATTACGACGATCTGTTTGTTTGTCATAGTGTAATTACAGTGTAATTACAAGTTTATTGTTTGGTTGCACACGTGTTATTACACAGTTAGATTAAATTTTAAATTAAGTAATTATCAAAATTTAAAAATTAATATAATTAATATCTACAAATTTTTTATAAGTATAAATAATATTATATTCAATATTTAATATGTATATTTTTCGTGAATATACATTAATAAGTAATCATATATTTATAACTAATATTGTAAAAATAATATATATATTTTAAATTAATAATATTTAGTTTAGATACGTAAAAAAATTAAAAATATACGTTTTTTGTAAGAACATCATGGGATTCATATTTGATAAAATAAATTAATATTTATAAATATAATGTCATAACATTATTCAAATATTTGACAAAACTGATCTATCAATTCTAACAAAAAAATGAACAACATGCGACGTGAGCCAATACTACTAAAACAAGTAAATTGGAACCATGAATATAACACAATTTTAAAATTCAAAAAAAAATTATTTAGCATATGTCAAATTCCAAAATAATAATAGTAAGTTCCACTATAATTTTAGATTAGGAAACATAATAAGTTTATAACCACATTTAACAATAAAATTCCTCTTTAATTACATCACTCATTATATGACAAGTTTGTAAATTACTCATTATTTATAATATTATAATATAAATAGAATTAAAAAAAAACAATTACATGAAATAACAAGAAATCAAGGAAGAGAAATAAAAGATAAATAATGTACAAAGAAAAATATATTTTAAAATTTTAAAAGAAATTAAAAAGTAAAAATAAAATTTTAAAATTAAAAGAAATTAAAAAGTAAAAATAAGTTATAAAGAAAATAAATTAAATTAAAAATAAAAAGGAAAGAAAATAAAAAATAACCTTATAATTACACAGTGTAATTACCATCAATTCTCACCTCCCCCTTGAAAATTGGAGAGTGTAATTACACCCCTCCAATTACACCAAATTCCATGCTAACTTGTCAAACATGTCAAACTGTATAATTATACCCAATTACACCCAAATCCAATTCTTAGGTGACTTTTCAAACATGCTCTTAATGAACCCGCTTCCACCATTGAACCACACCTCATCTTTTGTTAAGTGCGTTCAACGTTGATTGTTTTATCGTATTTTGTTGCTTAAAAAAAATAAATAATACATAAAAATAATATTTTTTTTAATAAAGCGGGTTCAACTGAACCCGCTTGAACCTATGTGGGTCCGCCGCTGATTGATATGCATCTTTGTTAGACGAAATCCATGCTAAGCTTCGTTGGAGGATTATAACCAACATTATAGGAATTTTGGTTGTATAAAATTAGCTCGGTAAAAAAAGAAGTTTAATAGTTTTAGCAAGAGTCTTTCAAATTTAGTGATATTTGATTGGAAAAATGACACTGTATAATCACTTTCAAAATAATAATCAAAATATATATATATATATATATACAAAAATTTTAAAAGTATTATACTCTTTTTTAGCTACGGAATGTAAATAGTTTCTGGCGCGAGCTAAAAGAAAAAAAAATACCCTATTTGATTCTCGTTGTTTTCTTTTTCTAATCTTTTTCTTCAATTCCCTGTGGAAAGCAGAAATTTTCAATAGTTCCCCACTTAAAAAACTATATTCAAAACATATTGCAATCTATAAAAGGAGGTATGATCATAGAAGTTTCCTACATTCATTAACCTACTCTATGGGTTCTCAAAAACTTTGTCGACGGAGTACGTTTTTGAAGCTTAGAAATCTTTTCTCACAGATGAGTACGTGGAAAGTTGAAAGAAGTTTCTCTGGAAAATGCAAAGTTCGTTGGCCGCTGAAATTCCCTATTACCCTCTCTAGTCATTGTACTAACTTGGGATTTACTCACCAAGTGAAGTAAAAATAGCGCTCAGATTAGTAATTAAAAAATAGCCAGTATTTGCAAATAGTCATTATTTTATTGCAATACGGAAAATTCCAGCATGATATACTGGAGATTGGTGCATTTGTGTATGAACTTTCAGCATATTATGCTAGAATTCCAGCACGCGGAAAGTTCCAGCGTAATATACTGGAGAGAGCATCTGTGTATGAACTTCCAACATATTATGTTGGATCGGTATATTATACTGGAACTCCAGTATATTATGTTGGAAGTCCAGTATATTATACTAGAACTCCAATATAATCCAGTATATTATGCTTGAATATTTTTCAGATTTTGAACAGTATTTTCGTTCAGATTTATCTTTACACGAAAAGTGGTTAAATTTCGATTACTTTTAAAAATATGGCTATTTTTTAATGACCCTATGTAAATCTGACTCCTTTTGAATTTCTCCCCCAAGTGAAGGGGGAAGTGCACGGTTAGCCACTATTTAAAGATGTCTTTACTTTTTATCCACGGTTTATGATGTATTTACTTTTTATCCAGTGCTTAATAATCTTTTACCAGCCCGGACGAAAATACCTCTGTGTTAGATATGGGTGCTGTGTAAATATTAAGGACATGGTGTCCTTAACTTCATGAATACTGTGTAAATATTAAGGACATGATGTCCTTAACTTCATGAATGTTGTGTAAAATATTAAGGACATGGTGTCCTTAACTTCATGAATGCTTTGTAAATATTAAAGACTACTTGTCCTTAGTTTTTGAACTTGTAACTCTAAGTTTAAGACTACATGTCCTTAACTTTTGAACTTGTAACTCTAAGTTCATGACTACATGTCCTTAACTTTTGAACTTGGAACTCGAAGTTCAGGACCACATGTCCTTAATTTATGTGCTTGTAACTCTAAGTTAAAGACTACTTGTCCTTAGTCTTTGAACTGATAACTCTAAGTTTAGGACCAAATGTCCTTAATTTATGAGCTTGTTAATGTAAGTTCAGGACTAGTTGTCCTTAATTTATGAGCTTGTAAGTCTAAGTTAAGGACTACTTGTCCTTAGTTTTTGAACTTGTAACTCTAAGTTTAGGACTACCTATCCTTAGGCCTGTGCACAAATCGGATCGGATTTAGCACATTTTGGATTCGAATTTCGGATTTCGGATTCTAGAAAATGCAATCCGAATCCGGTCCGAATTATATCGGATTGGATCGAATTTTAAATTTTCGATTGGATCGAATTTCAGATATTATTATGCCTCAAAGTTGCAAACTAATATGTATATTTTCTTTGTAAAAGAGGTAATACATTAAGAAAAATTCATGTTTATTCAATTATGAGAGTACTATGGTGTCAATATAACTAAATCTAGCAATTGTAAAGTTCATAACTTGGAGAAAGATGTAAAGGAAGTACTGACTATCCGAAACTAAAGTATAATATTTATACATTGCCTAATAATTTCGGATTTCGAATCGGATCGGATTAAAATATACCAATCCGATCCGAAATCCGATCCAATCCAAAATTCGAAATCCGAAATTGAATGGATCGGTTCGGATTTCGGATATCCGATCCGAATGAACAACTCTGCCTGTCCTTAACTTTTGAACTTGTAATTCTAAGTTCACGACCACATGTCCTTAACTTTTGAACTTGAAACTCGAAGTTCAGGACCACCTGTCCTTAATTTCTGTGCTTGTAACTCTAAGTTAAAGACTACTTGTCCTTAGTTTTTGAACATATAACTCTAAGTTTAGGACCAAGTGTCCTTAACTTATGAGCTTGTTAATGTAAGTTCAGGACTAGCTGTCCTTAATTTATGAGCTTGTAAGTCTAAGTTAAGGGCTACTTGTCCTTAGTTTTTGAACTTGTAAGTCTAAGTTTAGGACTACCTATCCTTAACTTTTGAACTTGTAACTCTAAGTTTAGGACTATATGTCCTTAATTTGTGTGCTTGTAACTCTAAGTTAAGTACTACCTGTCCTTCATTTGTGTGCTTGTAACTCTAAGTTAAAGATCAAATCCGTTCAACAACACATGCATCAACAAGAATCAGAACTCCACCTATAGAAAGTGGGTGAATTCTCGTTCAAATGGTTTAACGCATTCTGCTATGACCTTGCACATTTGTCTTTTCCCTTTAAATGTCAATAAAAGTGCCATTCCGATAAAAAGCAAAGCAGAATGAAAAAAAAGGAAGAAAGAAAACGAAAAACGAGTGGGTATTGAACTTTAGAGAGAAGCGAGGGTTTCAGAAGAAAAGCAATGGAAGAAAGGGTAAATATATGTTTTCATATTAATTTTAATAGAGTAGTAGCTGTTTTTGCTCAATATTAGAATTACTGGATAAAAAATAAATATCACCTTAAATAGTGGCTACCCCACGCCTTTTTTATCCAAGTGAACGGTGATTAAAACATTGAATTTTTTCGTGCATCAATTCCTCATTTATTTGCTTATAAAAAACACTATAAACAACATACTCCTATATAACATGCGACAAAACAGTAACAAATTAATAGTCAGTTTATTTGTTTCATTGTGCAGGACATAGTTAAAAGTTGTTCTATTTCTGGTGTAACAATCATAAGCCGCACGAAATTGCTCTACTAAACCATAATAGTTGTCGAACTCGACCAATAAAAACTAGTACCACTACTAGAAATCCGGTAAATATCGATCGAAATTTTTCGACCAACGTTAGTCCGTCAATAAAAGCGATCAAAGTTGGACGGAAACGGGGAGAAAAATATTTTACATTTATTTTTAAAAAAATACCGACCAAAAGTCCGAGTTGGTCAGACTTGCTTAGTCAAAGAAACTTTCACATTGCCGACCAAAGCATGTGGACCCAATTTTTAAAATTTTAATAGTTATATTATTATTTAAAATATTTTATAAAATTTAAAGAAATTTTATTTAAAATTACCGATCAAATTTGGTCAGACATCGCAAATGCGAACAGTTTCCGCAAATGCGAACAATTTTCTCGCATTTCCCAAGACTGCGAACCCAAGTTCGCATTTCCCATGTCTGCAACCTGCATTTTCATACTTAGACGAATTTTAAACCCCATTTCTTCATTTTTTCAAAACCCAAACTCCCTAGGCGATTTTCCAAGAAATCTATCTTCTCCAAATCACTTGTAAGTCAACTTTTACTTAATTTCTTCAATCTTTAACATCATTAAACATGTTTCAACTTAAAATCAAGGATTTTCATAGGTGAAAATGAGAATTTTGGGTAGAACCTAGGTTTTTCTTAAAATTGGGGATTTGGACCTCAATTTGAGGTCCGATTTCAAAACTAATCATAGATCTGAACTCGTGGGGGAATGGGTAACCGGGTTTTGGTTCGAACCTCGGGTTTTGACCACGTGGTCCCGGGGGCGTTTTGAAAATTTTTGAGTAAAACTTTGGGAAATTCATTTTCATGCATTCAAATTGATTCAATCAACATTTGTTGATACATTCAAGTAATTTGTGACTAGATTCGAGCGGTTTTGTGGTGAATTCGAGGAGTAAAGCTATACTAGAGGCTTGAGTTAAGTTTGAAGCATCGAGGTAGGTGTTCGGTCTAACCTTAGCTTGAGGGAATATGAGTTGAGTCTTGTTTGCTACTTGCTAATTGTCGAGTACGGTGTATAGGCATGGTGACGAGTATCTATACATTTGTGTCTAGCATGACCGTGAGTCCTTAAAATGTGATTATCATAATTTTATTGTGAATTCCATATTTAATTGAGGATTTCTATATATTGTAAAGGACATGTGAAAGACATTATGATTATTTGATTCTCTGGAGCATTGGCTCGAATGATGAAGTGAATTATAAAGTAAGATTTGAAAGAAAGAGATGGGTTATTGGTTATTCCCTTGCCGGGATGTTTTGTTGGTTGTTGATTTTCTCTTGCCGGGACGTTTTGTTGGTTGTTGATTTTCCCTTGCCGGGACATTGAGTTTGTTGATATTGTTCCCTTATCGGTATTTTCTTTCATTGTTTGTTTACATCTTTGCCCCGTATTTGTGACTGTTTTTTGGATGAGGAAGTATGATATTGGTGAATCGTGTTGCACGCCGCAACAGTGTTAAATGATATGGATCGGGTTGCACGCCGCAACAATGATAAATAAAATCCATACGGATCGGGTTGCACGCCACAACAAAGATATTTAAGGGTCGAGTTGCACGCCGCAACAATGATATTTGAGGGTCGGGTTGCACGCCGCAACAAGGATATTTGAGGGTCGGGTTGCACGCCGCAACAGTGATAAGCGATAAGGGTTGGGTTGCACGCCGCAACACTGATATGTGAGGATCGGGTTGCACGCCGCAACAGTTGCTGTCTCAAGTGTGTTTTGTTTGGAATATTTGTTACTTGATTCGCTGTAAATTCTTTGGCTGCTTCTATCTTATTATTGTGGTTTCCTAATTGTAACTGTTGCCTCCCCCTAACATGTTCCCCTTTTCTGTTATTGTCTGTTACTCCCTGTATTTCTTTCCGTTATATGTATATATACTTGAACTGCATAGGTTTATTGGTAGTTCGGTCCTAGCCTCGTCCCTACTTCGTCGGGGTTAGGCCAAACACTTACCAGCACATGGGGTCGGTTGTGCTGATGCTACACTTCTGTGCTCTTTTGCATAGATCACGGTTTTGGAGCAGCTATTGGTCAGCAGCAGTACATTGGGAATAGACTTTTAGTCCAGAGATACAGAGGTATCCTTGCAGGCGTCCGCAGGCCCGGCGTCTCCCCTATCCTTTATATTTGACTGTTATCTCATTGTATCCGAGATAAAACAGAGATGTTTCTTTCAGACCTTGTATTTAGAATTCTTAGATGTTCGTGAGTATGTGACTCCAATTCTTGGGTAGAGATCCATGTTGGAAATTCCGTATTTTATTAAGTTATTTGTAATTTAAAACTTCCACTTATGAATTTGATTCCGTTGCCTTTATTTTTAATGTTGTTAATTATTAAAAAGGAATAGGTGCTTAATGAAAAGTAATTAAGTTTGGCTTGCCTATCTCCTACTAGTAGGCGCCATCACGACCCCCAAAGGTGGAAAATCCGGGTCGTCACAATTGGTTTATCAATTGATTAATTATTTGTACGTAGTAATGTATAAGATTGATCATCAATTACATACTTATCAATTACAATATAGTATATGCGTGTGTGTGAAATTACTCATATACTTAAATATAACTTAGAAAATTTACTTACATAGATGCTATTATAATCTATTAAAAGTAATTACCTAGTTAATATAATTTTTTGCAAATATTATGCTTATAGTTTATAATAATTGTATAGTTAAATAAAATAAATATTTATAATTAATAATAATTTTTTTATAGCTTATAATATTTTAAGAAATAAAAACAAAAAAAAAAGAATTTAGTATTTTTTTTTTAAAAAACGACAAAAGTTGGTCGGTATTTGGTCAAACGGTCAAAACTTAATGTATCGACCAAAATTACCGACCAACGTTGGTCGGTAATTCTGAAATATAGGATGAAATTAAGGGTTTCCCCTCATTTCTCTTACTTTCTTCCCCAAATTTTCCCTAACTCCTCCCTAAATACCTTCCACTATCTTTCTCTATTTCCCTCACACAAATCCCATTCCCCACCCCGCGTCGCCACCGCCCGTCACATGCCATCGCCATCGCCGGCCACTCCTATTGCCAGTGTACTACTACCCCTATCCTTCTCCACCTAAAAATTCTAGGTTTGAATTACAACCCGAGCCCCGAGCAGCAGCCCCAGAGGCGGAGCCTCAAGTTGAGTTTGAGGAGGAGGTTCCTGCCCCAGCAGTTCCGGTAGGCCCAGCTCAGGTCCTAGAGGGGTTCATTGCCACCCCAGTTCTTCAGGACACTCTAGTCCGATTGGTAGGCCTCATAGAGGGTGTCATTCGAGCGGGTTTGCTTCCAGTGGTTCAGCCAGCGGTGACAGGTCAGTCGAGTATGGTGGCTCAGGCTGGGAGTGAGATCTCTTTTCAGGAGGCGGCCAATGTGGGCCGTAGAGTTGAGATAGTTCTACCACATGGAGGCGGTCATGGGTCGGATAAGAGGCCCCATCATGCAGGCAGATTCAGTGGTACCTCGTCAGGAGGTAGAGGTTCTTATGGTAGAGGCCATCCTCCTAGGCCTTTTCAGTCAGCTCTCCAGGTCATTCATGGTACTTCAGGTGTCATTCAGGTCGACAGGGTCGGCCTCAGTTTCCGCAGCTATAGCAGTCGCGTGGATGTTATGAGTGTGGCGAGTATCGTCATCTCAGGAGGGCTTGCCCGAGGTTGAGGGGTGCTCAGCCGCAACAGCCGAGGTCTTGCCACGCTTGTGGCGACACGAGGCACATTGTCAGATATTGCCCTCGAGTTTATGGCAGCTCTCAGCATTAGAGTTCTCGTGCTATGGTTCAGGCACCAGAGGTTCCACGGCCTGCCCGGCCAGCTAGAGGCGGGGGCAGAGGCCGCCAGAGGTAGAGGCCAGCCAGTTGCTAGGCCAGAGGCTGAGTCTTCAGATGCAGACATTACAGGTACTATTCTGATTTGTGATAGAGATGCTTCAGTGCTATTTGACCCTGGGTCTACGTATTCTTATGTACCGTTCTATTTTGCACCGTACTTGGTCATGCCTAGTGATGCTTTGAGTATTCCTGTTTATGTATCTACACCGGTGGGTGATTTCATTGTGGTCAACCGAATTCATCATTCCTGTGTGGTAGTTTTTGAGGGTCTTGAGACCCGTGTTGATTTATTGCTCTTAGGCATGGTGGATTTTGATGTTATGTTAGGGATGGTTTGCTTGTCCTCGTATCATGCTATCCTGGATTGCCACGCCAAGACTGTGACCTTGGCTTTATCGGATTTGCCCTGTTTGGAGTGGAGATGGACCCCAGGTCACACCACCCGCAGTGTTATATCATATGTGAAGGCTCGATGCATGGTCGAGAAGGGGATGTTTAGATTATTTGGCGTATGTTTGCAACTCCAGCGCAGAGGTCCCTTCTATTGATTCGGTACCCGTGGTTTGGAGTTTCCTGAGGTTTTCCCTTCAGACCTGTCGGGTATGCCACCCGACAGGGATATCGACTTTCGTATTGATCTAGCTCCGGGAACTTAGCCCATATCCATTCTGCCGTATCGCATGGCCCCGCCAGAGTTGAAAGAGTTAAATGATCAGTTGCAGGATTTTCTTGAGAAGGGTTTCATTAGACTCGGTGTATCGCCTTGGGGTGCGCCAGTGTTATTTGTGAAGAAAAAGGATGGTTTGATGAGGATGTGCATTGATTACTGGCAATTGAACAAAGTTACGATTAAGAACAAGTATCCACTACCTAGGATTAACGATTTGTTCGACCAGCTTCAGGGTGCAAAGGTGTTTTCAAAGATAGAATTGAGATCTGGCTACCATCAGTTGAGGATAAGGGCATCCGATGTCCCTAAGACAACATTCCGCACTCGATACGGGCATTATGAGTTCATGGTCATGTCATTTGGGTTGACCAATGCCCCAGCAATGTTTATGGAGTTGATGAACCGAGTGTTTAGGCCTTATTTGGACTTGTTCGTGATAGTCTTTATTGATGATATTCTGATATACTCCTGTAGGCAGGAGGAGCACGAGCAGCACCTCAGAGTGGTTCTTCAGACTCTGAAGGATAGTCAGTTATATGCTAAGTTCTCGAAGTGGAAGTTCTAGTTGAGTTCGGTTGCATTTCCTGGTCACTTCGTATTAGTAGAGGGTATTCAGGTGGACCCTAAGAAGATTGAGGCAGTCAAGAACTGGCCTCGACCAGCATCAGCTACAGAGATTCGGAGTTTCTTGGGGTTAGCAGGCTAATACCGTCGGTTCGTGGAGGGATTTTCATCTATTGCAGCCCCGATGACCAGATTGACCCAGAAGGGTGCCCAGTTCAGATGGTCGGACGAGTGTGAGGCGAGCTTTCAGCAGCTCAAGACAGCTCTGACTACGGCACCGATATTGGTTTTGCCCACAGGTTCAGGGCCTTATACAGTCTATTGTGATGCTTCCCGTATTGGGCTTGGTGCAGTATTGATGCAGGATGGCAAAGTCATTGCCTATGCTTCGAGGTAGTTAAAGATCCACAAGAAGAATTATCCGGTTCATGATCTAGAGTTGGCAGCCATTGTTCATGCTTTGAAAATTTGGAGGCATTACCTATATGGTGTGACGTGTGAGGTGTACACTGATCGCAAGAGTCTTCAATACTTGTTCAAGAAAAAGGAGTTGAATTTGAGGCAGAGGAGATTGTTGGAGTTGTTGAAAGATTATGATGTTACTATCTTATGTCACCCGGGGAAGGCCAATGTGGTGGCCGATGCATTGAGTAGAAAGGCCGCCAGCATGGGTAGTCTTGCTTATATTCCGGTTAGCCAGAGACCGCTTGCTTTGGATGTTCAGGCCTTGGCCAATCGATTGGTGAGGTTGGATATTTCGGAGCCTAGCCAAGTGTTAGCTTGCACGGTCACTCGTTCTTCATTATTGGAGCGCATCCGTGATCGGCAGTTTGATGATCCCCATTTGTGTGTCCTGAGAGACACGGTGCAGCGTGAAGGTGACAAGATGGTGACCTTAGATGATGATGGTATTTTGAGACTGCAGGGGCGAGTTTGTATGCCAAATGTTGATAGGATTCGAGAGTTGATCTTAGCGGAGGCCCATAGTTCTCGGTATTCTATTCATCCGGGTGTCGCGAAGATGTATCAGGACCTGAGGCAGCACTATTGGTGGCGTAGAATGAAGAAAGATATTGTTGCATATGTGGCTCGATGTTTGAACTGTCAGCAGGTTAAGTATGAGCATCAGAGGCCTGGTGGATTGTTTCAGAGGATTGAGCTTCCCGAGTGGAAGTGGAAGAGGATTACTATGGATTTTGTTACTGGACTCCCGCTGACCCGAAAGAAGTTTGATGTGATTTGGGTCATTGTTGATAGGCTGACCAAGTCAGCGCATTTTGTTCCTGTTGCATCCACTTATTCATCAGAGAGATTGTTCGCCTTCATGGGGTGCCAACATCTATCATTTTGGACCGGGGTACGCAGTTTACCTCGCGCTTCTGGAGAGCAGTTCAGCGAGAGTTGGGCACCCGGGTTGAGTTGAGCACAACATTTCATCCTCAGACGGATAGACAGTCCGAGTGGACTGTTCAAATATTGGAGGATATGCTCCGAGCCTGTGTCATTGATTTAAGAGGCTCGTGGGATCAGTTTTTGCCTTTAGCAGAGTTTGCCTACAACAATAGCTACCAGTCTAGCATTCAGATGGCTCCATATGAGGCGTTATATGGCAGGCGATGTCGATCTCCAATTGGATGGTTTGAGATGGGAGAGGCTCGGTTATTGGGTACAGATTTAGTTCAGGAGGCCATGGACAAGGTCAAGATCATTTAGGATAGACTTCGGACAGCTCAGTCCAGGCAGAAGAGTTATGCAGATCGCAAGGTTTGAGATGTGGCTTTCGTGGTTGGTGAGCGAGTATTGCTCAGAGTGTCGCCTATGAAGGGTGTGATGAGATTTGGGAAGAAGGGCAGGCTTAGCCCTAGGTTCACTGGCCCATTTGAGATTCTCGATCATGTGGGAGAGGTGGCTTATAGACTTGCCTTGCCGCCTAGCTTGTCAACCATGCATCCAGTTTTCCATGTGTCCATGCTACGGAGGTATCACGGCGATCCAGCCCACGTGTTAGATTTCAGCACTGTTCAGTTGGACAAGGATCTGTCTTATGAGGAGGAGCCGGTGGCTATTCTAGACCAGCAGGTTCGACAGTTGAAGTCGAAGAGTTTTCCTTCAGCGCATGTTCAGTGGAGAGGTCAACCTCCTGAGGCATCGACCTGGGAGTCCGAGTCTGATATGCGGAGCCGTTATCCACATCTATTTCCCGACTCAGGCATTTCTTTCTTTTGTCCGTTCTAGGACAAACGGTTGTTTTAGAGGTGGAGAATGTGACAACCCAAAGGGTCATCACCTGAGTTCTCATTCATTCTGTGTCTCCGAGGCCTTAAAAACCTTATTTAGGGTTGCCTCGATTTGCGTGCGCAGTCTAGGCGCATAACCGAAAAGCTTAAATATGAATTCTGTGAGAAAAATGATGAATTTTGATATTAATTTAATTAATATGGACTTCGTTCAAAATTTTGGATAAATGGACCCGGACCCATGATTTGATGGTCTCGGAGGGTCCGTAGGAAAATATGGGACTTGGGCGTATGCCCGGGGTCAAATTCCGAGGCCCCAAGCCCGAGAAATAAATTTTTGTGTGAAATTGTTTTCTGAAATTAATTAAGGAAATTGGAAAAGAAATTTGATCAGAAGACTAGGGTATCGGGCTCGTATTTTGGTTTCGATGCCCGGTACAAGTCTTATATGTGATTTAAGCGCTTTATGTAAAGTTTGATTGAAAACGGACGTCATTTGATATGTTTCGAATGGAAAATTTGTGTTTTATGAAAAGTTGGAAGAAATCATGTGATCTGAGGCTTGATTCTATGAATATGATGTTGTTTTGCCGATTTGATCACACGAGTAAGTCCGTAAGATATTTTTGAGGTTGTATGTATGTTTGTGTTGGAGCCCCGAGGGCTCGGGTGAGTTTTAGATAGGTGTCGAGTTGTTTTTTTTAAACTTTAGGCTGCAGATTTGCAACAGGTGCTTCACACCAGCAGGCTTCGCATAGCAAATGCGAAGTCAGCCAGGTCCGCCTGGGATCGCAAATGCGAAGGATTTTCCGCAAATGCGGACATCACAAATGCGAACAAGTTCCACAAATGCGAACAGTTTTCTCGCATTTCCCAAGCCTGGTGGGTTCGCAATTGCGAACCCAAGTTCTCATTTCCCACGTTTGCAACCTGCATTTTCATACTTAGACGAATTTTAAACCCAATTTCTTTATTATTTCAAAACCCAAACTCCCTAGGCGATTTTCCAAGAAATATATCTTCTCCAAATCACTTGTAAGTCAAATTTTACTTAATTTCTTCAATCTTTAACATCATTAACCATGTTTCATCTTAAAAACAAGGATTTTTATGGGTGAAAATGGGGATTTTGGGTAGAACCTAGGTTTTTCTTAAAATTGGGGATTTGGACCTCAATTTGAGGTCCGATTTCAAAACTAATCATAGATCTGAACTCGTGGGGAATGGGTAACCGGGTTTTAGTTCGAACCTCGGATTTTGACCATGTGGGCCCGGGGGCGTTTTGGGAATATTTGAGTAAAACTTTGGAAAATTCATTTTCATGCATTCAAATTGATTCAATCAACATTTGTTGATACATTCAAGTAATTTGTGACAAGATTCGAGCAGTTTTGTGGTGAATTTGAGGGGTAAAGCTATACTAGAGGCTTGAGTTGAGTTTGAAGCATCGAGGTAAGTGTTCGGTCTAACCTTAGCTTGAGGAAATAGGAGTTGAGTCTTGTTTGCTACTTGCTAATTATCGAGTACGATGTATAGGCATGGTGATGAGTATCTATACATTGGTGTCTAGCATGGTCGTGAGTCCTTAAAATGTGATTATAATGATTTTGTTGTGAATTCCATGTTTAATTGAGGATTTCTATATATTGTAAAGGACATGTGAAAGACATTATGATTATTTGATTCTCTGGAGCATTGGCTCGAATGATGAAGTGAATTATAAAGTAAGATTTGAAAGAAAGAGATGTGTTATTGGTTATTCCCTTGCCGGGGCATTTTGTTGGTTGTTGATTTTTCCTTACCGGGACGTTTTGTTGGTTGTTGATTTTCCCTTGCCGGGACATTGAGTTTGTTGATATTGTTCCCTTGCCGGGATTTTCTGTTTGTTTACTTCTTTGCCCCATATTTGTGACTGTTGTTTGGATGAGGAAGTATGATATTGGTGGATCGGGTTGCACGCCGCAACAGTGTTAAATGATATGGATTGGGTTGCACGCCGCAACAATGATAAATAATATCCATACGGATCGGGTTGCACGCGGCAACAAAGATATTTGAGGGTCGGGTTGCATGCCGCAACAATGATATTTGAGGGTCGGGTTGCACGCCGCAATAAGGATATTTGAGGTCCGGGTTGCACGCCGCAACAGTGATAAGCGATAAGGGTCGGGTTGCACGCCGCAACACTGATATGTGAGGATCGGGTTGCACGCCGCAACAGTTGCTGTCTCAAGTGTGTTTTGTTTGGAATATTTGTTACTTGATTCGCTGTAAATTCTTTGGCTGCTTCTATCTTATTATTGTGGTTTCCTAATTGTAACTGTTGCCTCCCTGTAACGACCCGACCGGTCGTTTTTGGAATTTACGCCCCAAATCCCCATTAACTGCTTTTCCTAAGTTCATTTCTGCTATTTTGGTTTGCCGGGAAATTCGGTTCTACGATTTGGAGTGTTTTGGGACACTTAGTCCCTAAATGAGAGCTTAAGAGTTGAAAAATGCTCCGCATTCGGAACAGTGTGAAAATGACCTCGGACTGGAAATTCGATGATTCCGTTAGCTCCATTAGGTGATTTCGAGGCTGGGAGCGTGTTTGGAATGTTATTTGGAGGTCCGTAGCTCTTTTAGGCTTAAAATGCCGAAGTTTGAATTTTTGAAGTTTCCGGTCCGATAGTGAGTTTTTGATCCGAGGGTAGGATTTGAATTCCGGAAGTTTCTGTAGCTCCGTCATGTCATTTGGGAGGTGTGTGCAAAATTTCAGATCATTCGGACAAGGTTTGGATA
>MU723549.1:43894-66716 GCA_026770625.1 Nicotiana glauca
CAGACTAAGATTTTGACGCTAGGAGATAATTCCTCAGACTAGGTCTAAATTTTTGTTGTTTTACTTGAAACCTTCCAATTGTTGCTTCCTTCTTCTTGTTGTTTTATCTGAAAACTTTTACTTGTTGTTTTTCACTTCCTATTAGATTATCTTTAAACTATCCAACTATTGCTTTTACCCTTTTTTTTTTTTCCAATTCTCGCTTTCTCTTTTGTTATCTATCTGGGCCTTTCCGGCTGTTGCCTTTACTTCTTTGTTGTTATCTTCCTAAGTCTTTCTAACTGACTTCTTATTAACTTGAAAAATAATTCATCAGACTAAGATGTTTTCATCTTAGGAGAAACAATTCGTCAGACTAAAATTTTTATCTTAGGAGAAACTTTGCACTGCTTTGTTCCTGTTACACATAAAGAAAAATTTTGTCAGTTTTTGAAAATGATGGTCTGTTGTGACCTTCTTGCTGGGGATGATTTCCTCCTTCCCTTAACACTTTGTGTTATCTTTTTTTTTTTCATCAAATGGGTAGCTGACTTCAAAACTGCTTCCCTCGAAGCTGCTGGGGAATTAATTACTTACCTACTGGGGGTAATACTGCTGGGGGAATCTCCTTTCTTCCCCTTCTTCTTCTTTTTCTTTTCTTATTCCCTTTTTCTTTAAACTACTTTCTTTTATTTTTATTTTCTCTCAACACTGCAGGGGATAAAAATATTATCAGCTGGGGATAACACTGTTGAGGGAAACACTGCTGGAGGAATTTTCCTTCCTTCAAAATTGGTGTTTTATTCTTTCGAAAGCTGCTAGGGATGACACTGGCTTCTTGCTTTTCTGAACACCGGTTTTGTCCCTTTGTTCTGTCTGCTGGGGATATAGCTTCCTTCATTAAAACGTGTTTTCCTTCTTTCAACACTGCTGGGGATAACATCGGTTCAAAGACCACTTCCCTTAAAACCGGTTTTATCTTGTTTTTTCCCCCAAGTGGATGCCTGTCTTCCAGAAAATTTTCCAAATGAAAGAAAAATTTTCTGCCCCAGTTTGATGATCTTTCCCGTGGCATGTCTTCTCGCCATAAATGTCATTTCCTTTTTTCTGTTTTTAAGTCAAAGAAAACTTGTTAGTTTAAAACGCGGTGGTTAGTTGTGATGCTCATGCTGGGGATGGTTCTTCTCCTCTCTCCCTGCTCTACGTTTCATTATCAAAACTTGATGTGGATGTTATTATTTGCTGGGGATGATATTCCTGCTGGGGATAGTTTTTCCCCGTTCTTGCTTCCCCGCCCTTCTTGACGACTCTTTATTCACAAGCCTTTCCCCATTGTTTTCCACTGGTATCCTGACCACCCAAATTCCTATGACAGTGACCTGCTTGAGGATCTTGCGTGTTTTACTGATGAACCATTTTCTTCGTTCATCCTTGTCACTGGAAATACCGTTTCTGCTGGGGATATCCCCCCTTCTTTTTTGGCATATCTAGGGAACGGGCATTTTCCCGACATTTGAGTCTCAATGGCCTTGGCCTTGAGGTCATTAACCTTCGCTTTTTGATGGAGGTATCCTCCTTGATACTGATCCACCCCTTTATCAATTTCCTCTTGCTGGGGAATATCCTTCTGGACACTGGCCTTGCGCTTGTTCTCTCCTGACTTATACCACTTGGGTGTACCAATCAGATTCCGTCTTGCATAATTGGAAAGTTGATGGCAAATTTTAAAGTCATTTCTAACTTGTTTAGACCAGACAGACTCTACTGGGGAAATTTTTGATGAAAGGAGGAAGATAAAAGGAACAGAATAAAAGACAAAGGAAAGAAAGGACTCTCTAACAAAGAAACTAAACTAAAAAAAAACCTATCCAATGCGGATATCAACTCTAATGGTCATGACATGCACATATGACCTATCCTCTGTCGTCAATCATCTTTCAAGATCTTCATTTTGTGATTACCCATCTAATTCTCACCCTTATTGGACTTGTAGTGCCCGAAGTTTTTCACTATCAAGCCTCTCTCATTTTGGCTTTTCTCTCAGCTCATCGCCTTATGGTGCCTGTGAAGGTTTTCACCAGTAAGACTCTCTCGTTTGTATTACTTTTCAGCTGGGGATTGGGGTGTCGTTGCTAAGATTCTCTCATATTTCTTTTCCGTTGGGGATCAGAGTCTTTTCTGCTGGCAATCAGAGTGTTATGTTCTGGTGAAACTCTCTCACTTGCCTGACTTGGCCTCTTTTAAAGATTGGTCAAAAGGTCTTTCTTTGGACCGTAATGTGGGATTTGGATAGGGCTAGAAAGAAAAGGTATTTAAAGGCTTAAAACAAATCAATTTGGGTTTAAAATTACAACCTTCGAAACTAAACTTATTTATAATAAACACAACCTTTGCCCCAGTTTCTTGCTTGGGGATTTTTTAAAAATAAGGTGATATTTTTGTATCTTTCAAGTTTATGAAAATACATAAATTAAAATTTATATATCATTTTTTGTAATTTTTATTTTTTGATGAAAATAAAGTAAAATGGTCAAAATTAGCTAAAATAGCTATATTAGGCCTAAATTAAATATTTACGCTAAAAATGTGGAAATTCTCGGGGAGGGTCAAAAATCACGTGTTTATAGTACCCAGTAAGTATTCTGTCTAATCTCGAAGAAATAGAGACGAGAGGTCGACTAGATACTTACTAGGGTCAAATAATATAATAAGGTATTATGCTAAGCATGAGAGTCAGAATTAACCAACAGTTTATAGCAAGAGGTAATAGATAATGATATGAACAATTTAGCAGTCAACCAAATCACATTTCAAGTATCTAACAGGATAAGTCATGGATACAATTCCACATAGATAACATGCGCAAGTCATGCCGAGATCGACGGCCCGATCCAATAGAAAATAAACTGTGCACTGCCAGAGGGTCGAATGGCGCGAACCATAGATATATTTATTTATACCGAGGTGATCGGCCCGATCCAAAAATATCAATGTATATCAAGAAAACACACGAAGGCAAATTTATATTCGATAAATTCATGTAAGGATTCAACAAGTATATATGCTCACTTTTATTCCTTTCCAAGTCTTTAGCATATCCTTAATGATTGCATTAGCAAGAAAGCATAGAGATATTCACAAATATAGTATGATGTGGGTCCTAGACTACCCAGACAATTAACATAATAGTAGCTACGCACGAACTCTCGTCACCTAGTACGTACATAGCCCCCGCATTTAGTAGAAAATTACTTAATTATTACACCTATGGGGACAATTCCCTTTTACAAGGTTAGAAAGAAGACTCACCTCGCTCCAAATTGCACGTCCAATAGCAAGAACGAGTCCAAGCCCTCAATTCGCGGCCGAACAATCCCAAACTAGTGAAATGAGGTAAGAACTAGTCAATAAAGGCTCACAAGATCGAATTTTAGCTATTTAAGCAATTCCCCAACCTTTAACACAAGTTTCCTAAAATTCGACCCCGGACCCACGTGCCCGGATTTTGAGATTTTTCAAAGGAAGTTGTTCTCTACAACCTAAGGATCAATAATATATGATTTCTAATTTATTCCATAACAAATTTCGTGATTAAATCTAAATTTTATTAAAACCCTAGGTTTTTGCTCTAACCCCATGATTTCACCTTAATACTAGCGTTTAATCTGCCTAAGACATAATTATTAAACTAGAAATAGGTAAAACACACTTACCTCAAGATGCTAGGTGAAGTTCTTCTCTCAAAGCTCTAAAATCGCCCAATGGAGGAGTGAAAAAGTGATAAAAATGACTTAGAACCCATATTAAATGAACCTCACTACTTAAGCAATTTCCGCATATGCGGTCAGGGGACAACATCTGCGAGAAATGGAGCGCATCTGCGAGATGGGCCAAAAGAGCCGGGACAGCTTCTGCGGTCTCAAGGCCGCATCTGCTGAGCCACTTCTGCGGCTTGGGAGCCGCTTCTGCGGTTCCTAGCCTGGCCTGCCTTGGGCCGCTTCTGCGATGGAGGACCACATCTGCGGTCTCGCACCTGCGGTCCACCAACCGCAGGTGCGGTTATGACAGAAGCAGCAACTTCAGCTCTTCCCAAAATTTTGCACTTCACTCGAGCCTCGTCCGATTGACGCTCGGGGCTCCCGGGCCCCGCCCGAACATACCGACAAGTCTAAAATCATGAGACGGACCTACTCGAACCTTCGGAACACCCGAAACAACGCTAAATATAGGAATCACCCTCTAAAACCAAATGAATCAAACTTATGAACTTCAAGTTCTTAATTTTCCTCTAACGGGCCAAGACGCCCTTAAACTACTCGGATTGATACCAAATTTTACGGACAAGTCTTAAATGATATATTAGACCTGTACCTGGCTTCGGAACCAACATACGAGCCTGATATCGATGAAATCAATCATTAATTAGTTTCTTTAAATCCTTAAACTTCATATTAACAATTTCTAATAAAAATTCATTACTCGGGCTAGGAACCTCGAAATTTAATTCCGGGCATACGCCGAGGTCTCATATATTCCTACGGACCCTCCGGGAGCGTCAAATCACGAATCCGGGTCCGTTTGCTAAAAATGTTGACCAAGGTCAAACTTATCTTTTTAAGAAAATCCTAAGGAATCAAATGGGCATATTTCACTCCAAAGTCTTCCAAATCCTGAACCAACCATCCCTGCAAGTCGTAAATTAGCTAAAGTAAGCACGTGAAGTTTTATTTAGGGGAACGGGGTTCTAAAAGGCAAACAACCAGTAGGGTTGTTACAACATAGTGCTATTACTCCAGAATAGTCTAAAAAAAATAAATGCAGAAGGGCAGTAACTATAAGAAAGAGTGGAGAGAGACTTCGATCTGCGAATGCGACAGATATACCTTGAAGTCTCTAAATGGTCGCCTCGCCTCAAGGATGGTAAGTCTGAGTCGAAGTACCTGGATCTGCACATAAAAACATGCACAGAAAAGGGCATGAGTATACCGCAATGGTACTCAGTAAGTGTCAAGCCTAACCTCGGTGGGGTAGTGACGAGGAAGGTCAGGTCCCTACTGAGATTAAATAAACAAAGAGATGACAGAATAAGATAAGCAGTACAATTGGGAATCTACAGTAAGAATTTAATACAGGATAATAAGGAATACAATAATTGGAACAGAGATAAAGACAATCACAAGGAAATACCACTCGCAACAAGGATGATAATCGGGGATCTCTCAGTATCCTCAATATATATGCCGGGGATCTCTTGGTATCCTCATTGTATGCTAGGGATCTCTTAGTATCCCGAGGATCTCTTGGTATCCTCAATATACGTGACAGGCATCTCTTGGTATCCCGCACCTCAGTTCAAATCATAAATACGTATAGGGGATCTCCCAGGATGCCATCCCGTAGTCCCAAAGTAAAACGCACAGCAGCAGCACAAGAATACTCAATTAAGCTAAAATTCGTACCAAGTAAAGACATGAAATTCTAATTTAACATGCTTCACATAATTCAATTAAGGCAGTTTAAGCAAATAAACAGTTAATTCAATTAGACATGTTTTTTCTAAGCTAACAGCAGGTTTAAATTGCAAGAAAAATGAGGCAGGAAAAAGGAACACAATTGAAATTACTTAAAGAAAATTGGATTTCTAACAATTAGCTCAAGTACGCACTCGTCACCTCACGTACAGGGTATTTCAATTATCAAATATACCAAATCCTAAGGGGAAGGTCCTCCACACAAGGTTAGGCAAGTCGCTTACCTCGAACCAGCTCAAAATCAACCCGAAACCACGTCTTTGCCATGAGTACTCGACTCCAAATGGCACAAATCTAGTCAATTCAATTGCATAATATAAATAACACTTCAAGTAAATGATTCTACTATTAAATTCTAAGCTAATACATGAAATTCGATAAAATAACCAAAATGCCCCTCGAGCCCACGTCTCGGAATCCGGTAAAATTTATATTTTCAGAATCTTCATACTCTCACGAGTCTAACCATACTAAAATTATCCAAATCCGATGTCAAATCCCCAGTCAAAACTCAAAATTTTGGTCTAAGAACTTTCCCCCAATTTTCATACAAATTCCAAAATTAAATGATGAATTCATGTTTAGATTAATGGGTTACAAGAAAAAAGGAGTTTAGAATCGTTACCCAATCGATATCTCTGAAAATCCTTCAAAATCTCGCTCAAATCCGAGCTCCCGAGCTCTAGTTTTCACAAAAATGGCTAAACCCTCGATTTTGAAAAATTCCTTAATCGCGATTGCGGAAGTCCAGACGCGATCGCGAAGAGCAAAGACCACGCGCCTCAGATTACTCTATACGAACGCGGAACCCCATCCATGAACATGATGCTTATCTCCCTCAGACCTATGCGATCGCGGTTGGCTTCATGCGACCGCATGGAGAAATACTTAAAATCCACTGCCGCCTTATTTCTTCTACGCGAACGCGGCCTAGTCCACGCATTCGCGATTTAGCATTGCCCAAAGCTATGCGTCCGCATTCCTCTTCACGCGAACGCGAAGAGCAAAATTTCCCTCTGCCTAATCTAAACCTTCGCGATCGCAATCCTCTCCATGCGTTCGCGATGAAGAAAAGTCTGCAACAAAAACCAGCAGAAATCTGATCCTCCTCCAAGTCCAAAAATGGTCCATTGAGCATCCGAATCACACCCGAGGCTCCCGGGATCTCAACCAAACCTACTAATATACCCCATAACTTCATTCAAACTTGTTCTAATCTTCGGAACACTCAAGACAACATCAAAATACCTATTTTTCATCGGATTCAAGCCTGTGGATTCCAAAAACTCTAAAAATACGCTTTCGATCAAAAAGTCTATCAAACCTCGTTCGAACGACTTGAAATTTTGCACATACATTACATTCGATCATACAGAGCTACTGGAACTTCCAGAATTGCATTCCGACCCTCGGATCAATATCTCACTATCGAACCGAAAACGTCAAAAATTCGACTTTCGGCATTTCAAGCCTAAATTAGCTACGAACCTCCAAAACACAATCCAAACACGCTCCTAAACTCGTAATCTCCTAACGGAGCTAACGGAACCATCAAAATTTTATTCCGAGGTCGTCTTCATATTGTTCTGACTACGGTCAACTTTCCAATACTTAAGCTCTCATTTAGGGACTAAGTGTCCCAAAACTCTCCGAAACTTGAAACCAAACATTCCGGCAAATCAAAATAGCAGAAATAAATATGGGAAAAGCAGTTAATAGAGGATTGTGACATAAATTCTAAAAATGACAGGCTGGGTCGTTACATTATGGGATGATTTGCAAAGTCAATGGCTTACCGCAAAATTCTTAGTGAAGAGCGAAAAAGGAAAGAAAGCTCGTGCATCTGAGAAGGGAGGCTCCTTGCACATTGGAGCTGCGATCAGCCTAGGGACAATAAAAAGAAGATTGATACGTAATTGATTAAATTATTAACTAAATTAATTTGTTTTCAGGAAAAGAAGTTGGGGTATCCAATGAACCATGATGAGCTATTCAAGGAGACGCATATTGTAAAGAAGAAGAAAGAGACAATCAAGAAAGGTGGGTCGAGGACTGGGCCTCAACTGTATATATAAGCTTTCACTTTTCTTTAAGTATTATAATTTACTTTTATATAAATTTTAAAATACTACCTCAATTTAAATTTTCGGAGGTGAGATTTTAAGGTTCATTTGGTAATTCTATCACTGGCAGTTCGTGTTCTTGTTTTTGTTCTGAATGATTTTTTCCTAGTTTTTGCAGTGTGTTTCCCATGATCAGTGTGAGTGAAATGTTTGTTTTTTTTTGCTACTTTGGATCAACGGAAGTGGTCAATTTCATGCGTTTGAGACTTCTTCCAATTTCCCTCCTCGTACACTTGCAGTTACACGCCTTCTTTTCCACGTTTGCCAACTCTCTTGTAATATCATAATAAGTAAAAGAAATTATATTATAATTTAATACTAAGTTTTAGTGAACTTTTTGCCTCATAGGAAAAGCAAGGATTATGATTAAAACTGAATTATTTTTATTCCCTTATATATACAGTAATTTGATATTTGAATGAAAAAATTTCCCATAACAAACCTAAAGATAGGGACTTATTGATAGGCATTTAGACGAAATCCATGCTAAGCTTCTTTGGAGGATTATAACCAACATTATAAGAATTTTGGTTGTATGAAATTAGCTCGTAAAAAAAAGGAAGTTTAATAGTTTTAGCAAGAGTCTTTCAAATATAATGATATTTGATTGGAAAAATGACACTGTATAATTATTTTCAAAATAGTAGCCGAAATATATATATATATATATATATATATATATATATATATATATATTTATTTATTGTATGTTATATACGAAAATTTTACAAACGTTTTTGAACCTTGGAAATCTTTTCTCACAGATGAGTATGTGGAAAGTTAAAGAAGTTTCTTTGGAAATTGCAAAGATCAATGGCTGCTGAAATCCCCTATTACCCTATTATTATTTTTCTCTTTTTTTCCTTTTCCCTTCAAGTAACTTTTATTGACATCTTTTTTTTCTTCAAAATAATGAACCTTTCTCCTCATTTTATTTGTTCCACTCAAAAGTCAATCCCCTACCCTACACTTTAACTTTTTCATAATTCATCAGAATTCAAGTGCTCATGAGAGGTAACAAGGTTCAAATATATGGTCGATTCAAACAAAGGGGTACGATTTGTAATGTGGTTACCAAAGAAACAAGATTATAGGCTCAAATGGTTTAACTACGATACATAACATTTAGGTGGGTAAACTATATATATCTGGCTCAACAAAGGATCAGCTATATCAATTCCCAAACTGAATAAGACTACTATTTTACTTGCACATACACGGGGCAAGTTCTAGACGTCAAATGTAATGCAGATAATACATATAAACCTCACACAGGTCTAGCACACAACTCACTCAGGATTGGTTTTTATCACGACACTCCAGTCAAAGCAGTTAAGCAAATTTAAGAATCTATGATTTCAGGTACTTATATTAGAGTCAAAAACTGAGCCTAAGCGTCACAACCAGAGTACTAACTATTCTCAAGGCATAACAACGTTAAGAGATATTGCTGCAATTAAATGCATAGCCCAGTGGTTCCTACTCCTTAAAATTAAAATTAACTACACCCGATTCAACTAATAACTCTTGGAAAAGAACCGCGGCCCAAAGAAAAATCAAGAGGGAATTACTACACTACCTAGAAGAAAATCTTTTTGGTTTTCTTCTTTAGACCTACTTCCCTCAATAAAACTGTCTAGGAGATCCGTCGTTGGAAACAGTCCAATCTTTCTATTTTTTTGTTTTTTCTATATATATATATATTTTAAAATATTTTCTAACTAAAATCAATTAACTAAACCAAGACGACACAAAACAAGGAACTATTTATTTTTACTAGTCCCGACCCCACACTTAGTTCATGCACTGTCCTCAGTGCATACACAAATTGACAAAACAAGAAAAATGAGTAGGGTGTAAAGAAACTCCCTGGTCAAGTTGTATCATCGCCCTCATCCTCTGAGGCTACCCACGCTTAATCATGTGCTTCCTCCTCCTCATCATCATCCTCCTTATCATATAAATGCTCCGGCTGAGCCTCAGACTGCTCAGGTGTGTTGACATCCTCATCATCAGGAAATCTGTATCCATCACCAAGCCCAACCAGCTGCTGAGCATGAGCGTTTAGCGGGAACCGCTCATCCAATAAGGTTCGCTCCTCCATCGTGGCCGGCCGTCCCCCTATCCGCAGCTACAAATCTATCATCCCATATATATGGGCCATAAAACTATCATCACGAGCATTGCGCTCGGCACCTGTGAATGATGGAATGGCAGCCTCTTCCTTCACCCGGACGCTAGTGATGTCCATTTGTCGTGGGGGCTGACCAATGATGTGGTAGAACTCTGGCTCCTCCTCAACCTCCTCGTGTCTTAAGAACTGAGTCATTATATTTACAGATGGCATTCGATCGACATTCCTACTAGTTCTTACTAAAGATATCTAGTAGCGGATCAAATGATCCACATTCACCTTTTGACCCGTCATGAGGAAATAGAGCACACACGTCCTCTTACGGATAATGAGCGTGTCATGATTGCATGGTAGGAGCCATGCATTAAACAGTTTCAACCATAGTTGAGCCTCCGCCCTCATCTTTTTCTTGAGGAATTACCTGTGCCGATTTGTTTTCTTATCCCGAACCCACGCTGCCGTTGAATTGACACCACAAAGAGTGTGTCTCAGATATCTATATGTAGGACGGCAAATGAAGTAGTCCAATGGCTCCACAAGAACATCTGGAGCACCTAATAAATTATATATGGCCGAGGCTGAAAAGTCTATCAACCGTCCACGAGTCGGCACCAGCTATTCAGTATCCTTTGGATCAAACCCTGCATAGAATTCCTGAACCAGATTGAGATTTATATCCCCTATGTTTTTGAATATATAGCTCAACCCCAACTCATGGATGCCCCTCCAAATTGCCTGGTACTTTGTTTGCAGGCGACGCTCATGGATAGCAGCTTCCAGATGTATATGTTTTGGCCTACAAGGCTTGTACCAATCCTTAGTATGTGAGGGTATGCTTTTGATGCCAAACTCCCGTTGGCCTTGAGGTTGTGGACGAGTGGCTTCTGTCGCTGCCACAACTTGTGGCCCTTCACCTTGATTGGATATAGCTTCCCCCATTTTCTCTTCTTCGAGGGAGGTACGGAGGTAGCCTTAGCTTTAGTCGGACCAGTGGATGTGGCTTTGCTTTTGCCGGTGTCGTTTCTTGGAGGCATATTCGTTCCTTCACAAGTAAGCATTAATTAGTTTAACTTGCATTACAACATTCAACACATGTTCTTTCCACCCCACACTTAAGAGTTTAATGCATGAATTGCAACAATATCCAAGGTTACTCGAACTTCACCTCATATTTTCTTAGCATGAGAATTAAGCAATGACACATGGGTGCTTCCTCCAATTTCGAAGCATCAGGCTACTAGTGAGCCACCCCGCACTTAAGATTTTACAGTGGTGAACGAATACATAGACTAGTCTTATAATTCCGGAGACTCGGGCTCCAATGGGGACAAAAAATGCCTTTGAGACATTATAACAAACATTTAGCATGCACTAGTGCCATGGGAGTGCTTGTTAGGGTGAGGGATTGCCCCACCCTTCCAAATCGGCATGGGAGTTCCGGACTAACACGTGTTCATACAATAGCAACACCATCCCTATGGGGTTTATGGGGTTGGTACACACAAACACATTATTACAATGAAGAACAACCCCCAAATTTTTGTGTCTAATTTCTTACCTTCATCCAACTCGAAATTGCAAAGGAAGGAGATAAAAATCATACCTTAGATGCTTTAAGAGGAAGGATTTGCCTTAGTACTGCTGTTTCAAATGAAGGAAATAGAAGAAGCATGCTTGACTTCAATGAAGTTGGGAAGGGGAGGGATGGCAGTGTTGCGTGAGTGTGTGAGGGCAGTGTATTTGCGTGAGTGTTTTGTGAGGAGTGAAGTGTTTTAGGTTAGGTTTTTGTTTTTATTTTGTTTTGGGCATTTAAGTGAGGGAGAAAGATGAGCTCACAAGTTGTCGTGATTTGAGCAATAAACCTGCCGATGTAGTTTAAACGCCTGAGCAAACTCATCACCTCAGTCTTATTCCTTGGTGGTGACAATTCTTGAATAGCCTTGATCTTTGATGGATCCAACTCAATGCCTCGCCGACTGACTATGAATCCCAATAGTTTCACAGACGGAACACCGAACGCACATTTTGCAGGGTTGAGCTTAAGATTGTACCTGCGGAGCCTCTGGAAAAACTTTCTCAAGTATCCGACGTGGTCTGACTGCTTTCTTTACTTGATGATCACATCATCCACGTACACCTCAATTTCCTTGTGTATTATGTAATGAAACACGGTAGTCATTGCCCACATATAAGTTACCCCAACATTTTTCAAACCAAATGGCATTACCCTGTAGCAATACGTTCCTTATGGTGTGATGAACACTGTCTTTTCTGCATCTTCCTCATCCATCAAAATCTGGTGGTACCCCGCATAGCAATCCACAAAAGACCCGATCTCATGCTTGGCACAACTATCAATCAAAATGTAGATATTCGGCAATGGGAAATTGTCCTTTGGACTTGCTTTGTTGAGGTCACGGTAATTAATGCACACCCTGGTCTTACTATCCCTCTTTGGTACCGGCACATCATTAGCTAACCAAGTGGGGTATGTCATGACTCGAATGACCTTTGCATCCAATTGTTTTGTGATTTATTCCTTGATCTTCATACTCATGTCAGTCTTAAACTTCCTTAACTTCTACTTGACGGTAGGGAATGCCGGGTCAGTTGGCAATTTGTGAACTACCAAGTCAGTACTCAAACCCGGCATGTCGTCATATGACCATGCAAAAATGTCTTTATATTCGAACAATGCTTTGATTATTTCTTCCTTGATTTGTGGTTCCAAGTGCACGCTTATCTTGGTTTCCCTGATATTATCTGGATCCCTAAATTGATTGCTTCAGTTTCATTCAGAGTAGGCTTGGGTTTCTCTTCAAAATGATTTAGTTCTTTACTAATTTCCTCAAATGCCTCACCTTCATCATATTATGTTTTATCATCACACTCTATTTCTTGGATTATTATTTCAGAGTTTGATTGACTTTTAAGACTTGGCCGAAGATTTCTCATGCATGCCATGTCATTGAAACCAACATAAAAAGAACTGTACAAAGAAAGACAAAAATGACATTATTAGGAGTAATGGAAAAAAGCGGAATTGCATTTCATTGAAAATAAAAGGATAGGAGGGTTTGTACATCAAAACTGACGAAAAGTAAAAATCCATATTACAACCCTGGAATAATCCAGATAACAGGAAGGAAAATAAAGAAAACTACCAAGACTCTTTCCGAGTAGGGAGAGGAGTATCATTCCAATTGTTAAGCTTCACTTTTGGCCCAATAAACTGCATTCCTGCTTTGCTAGAACCTTCCCCAATTTCTACCATGTTCACCTCATCAAATAGACTCTGGAACTTTTCAATCAACTCTTCATCGAACTCAACCACAGGCTTTGGAACTGCGGACACCGGATGCTTCACTACCCCTGACTTGACGAAAGACCTGGAGCGGCGTGGGATAGGCTTAGGGAGCGCCCATGCATTCTTTTTCAACTTTTTAGCCTTCTTCACATCATCCCCTATGGGCTTGAACCCCAGACCAAATGTGCCCGGATTTTCACGTAGAGACATTGGCTGCACGATACCTTGCAAAGATGTTCCCAGACCCATGCCTGGCACAAAACCATTCTTCAACATTTCATTTGCTACCATGACGGTTGCAGAAGCTGGCTTTGGACCTGGAATACATTCCCCTTCTGGAACCTTCTCAACTGACACTGTCTTAGAAACCTAGTAAAACTAAGGCCCCTTATCAACTTCGGCCTCAATAAACAAGATGGATGTATCATTGTAAGTTTGAGCACGTGATTTTTGCCCTATATGAATTACTCCCATAATTTCAAAACAAAAAGTTATCTTTATTATTTACAATTTTGTGGATTTTTTGGCATTTTTCTGTTCTTGTTTTTTTCATTTGTCTGTACACGTTTATTTTGTTTAATTCATAAAAAATATAAAAATATGTTGCATTTGAATGTAGGATTTAATTATGCATTTTAGATTAATCAGAAAATTAGTTGTTTTATAAAAAGGGGGAACATCACAAAAATGATTTATTTTGGCATTATTTAATCTGTAGCTTTAAATTTTGTTAGTTTTCATTTAATTTGGTATTTGACTAGTTTGTGATAATTAGAAGAGTTAATTAATTTGAGTTGGTAGATTTAGTTTTTAGAATTAATTTAGGGTTTTTGGTTTAATTTGGAAAAAAGAAAGAAAAAGAAATTAAAAGAAAAGGGTCTTTTTAATAAAAGACCCAAAATTGGGCCAGCTTTTGTTTAATTCCCTCAACCCAAGTGCACAAGCCCAATCAGTCCGCCCCAATCCCGGCCCAGACCCGGTCCATCGCCAGTGGAACCAAACTACCCCGTTTTGTTTAAAGTGAATCCCAGCCATTGATTTCCTTTAGATCTAACGGCTGGGAACTAGGGGTCTTTTTCGTATATAAATGTCGGAACCCCTTCCCCCCCCCCCCCCNTTTTAGAATTAATTTAGGGTTTTTGGTTTAATTTGGAAAAAAGAAAGAAAAAGAAATTAAAAGAAAAGGGTCTTTTTAATAAAAGACCCAAAATTGGGCCAGCTTTTGTTTAATTCCCTCAACCCAAGTGCACAAGCCCAATCAGTCCGCCCCAATCCCGGCCCAGACCCGGTCCATCGCCAGTGGAACCAAACTACCCCGTTTTGTTTAAAGTGAATCCCAGCCATTGATTTCCTTTAGATCTAACGGCTGGGAACTAGGGGTCTTTTTCGTATATAAATGTCGGAACCCCCTCCCCCCCCCCCCCAATCTCTCATCGCCTTCAAACCCCCTCAGAGACCCAATGTAATGCCGCCGTGCACCGCCGCCGGAAATTGCCCTACGACGACGGCCGATCTCTGATGGTCACTAAATTTACACCAAAGCTCCGCCTCCTCCCCCTCATACTTATACCCCCGCCAGTTCCCCTCGAATGTCACTGGAACTCCTCGAATCCTCGAAACCCTAGCGGCCATCTCCGCCGTGCCGGGCAGCGCCACCACCAATGGACCCCAAACTGACACCAAAGAATCCCCAAGCCTTCCTCGTCCCAAATCTGTCACTCGTTTCCCTCAAATCCTCTCAGAGCTTCCCGAATATCAAATCAGAGGATGGGCCCTAAAATCTAAAGTCATTTTCTGAAGAATTTGGAAGCATGCATGGTTATAGGAGGACGTTTCTTCGAGTTTGAAGGTCGGACTCAACATGATTGATGTCGTTCAATATGTTCTTCACAAAGAACAGCTGAATGAATTTAGTCTTATTGGGTCCTTCGTCCTCGTTTGGTTTCGAGGCGATCTGGCAAGTGCCTCTCCTCCTCGTTGTTGTTTTCTTTCTGTAGTTAGCTTATTTTCCTTCTCTTTCCTTTTCTTTGACCCAGTTTCTTATACCAATCTGTTTGGAAAGTCAATTTACCTTCTGAGTTCAAACCTGTTTTCCTCTGTTTTACTTTTTCTTCTTTTCTTTCTTTTTGTTTTTGCCTTTCTTTGCGAAGTTTGTTTTTGTTAATTTTTTTAGTTTGGCTAAGTTTATGGTTCATTATTTTCACCCCAGTCAACTTAATTAGATTTAATTTAGTTCATTTATTGTTGTATAGATTAAGTCAATTGATCCATGCATCCCCATAGTTGTTTGATTACATGTTAAAAGGTTTCCGGGCCTTGTCCTTTGGAAATTTTGGGTCATTTCTTTTTGGGGAGTCCCCGATCACTCTAATTGGTTTATGAGAATCAAAAGCCCAAGCGGGATCTAATTTGGGCTTGTAGACCCACTAGTCTGAGTCAATTGACCTGGGCTTGGTTGTTAGGGTAATCTTTAGGGGTGTTGGGGGTAATTTGGGTAGTTTAAGTGGGGGGAATCTTTTCATAACTGAAAGAAGAAGCTTCTAGCAGGGATTACTTGCCAATTTTAGGCTTTTTAGTAGTTTAGCTTGGCTAGCAAGTCAGTAATTGAGGGACTAAGTAGCAAATTTAAAAATTGGAAAAGGTCTAAAAAAGAAAAATTGAATCCTTTAAGGCTGCCCTAGTAGCTTGCCTATAAAGGCATAGCTAAGAGAAGCTCATTTCAGATTTTTTTGGCAGCTGAAAAACCCAAAAATAACAAAAACAACTGAAAATATCTAGTAAAACACTGTTCCATTGAAGAATTTGGTAATCCTGGAGGTTCTCATTTCTGAAATCATCTCAGAATAGTCAATGGTTAAAATGGCTTGAGTTTTGGTTGATTTTTAAGAGCTTTGGTTTAAGTTTTGGTTGTCTGCTGATTACTGAGCGTCGATTGAGATTTTTGTTGGTTCAAACTTATTTCAAAACTGGTTTTCTTGGTTATTCCTGGGCTAATTCCATTGCTGCTGCTTTGTTGTGCTGATGTTGACTCTCTTCGTCCTATTTTTTTTTTGCGAATTCCAGGTACACACTCCTGATAACTCTACATGTTTTGATGAAGCTTCGAATTGAAGAATGAAATAAGAAAGAAGGATTTGGAAAAACATAATTTCAGTTGTTTCTGATTTAATCGTGTTTCGTTTTGAATTTCTTTTATTACTTGGCATGCTACACTGTTCAATAGATCTCTATGTTAAGTAGATAAACCCTTTTTGTAATTAATTTGGGACCATGGTAAAACTGCAGGCACAATTTCTTATTTAAGTTCAGCTCATGCACGCATGTTTGGAGAATCTGATAATTATAAATTGCTTTTGGACTTAGCTGCAGAGTCATTCTTTAGTTTTAGCAATATGTTAATTATATTCCGTTGCTCATGTGTTCACCCATTAGTTTTTGCTGAAAGTATTCTTGGATTTCTTGGTATTGTAATTGTGACTTGAGGAAAATAATCCACAGTGTTTCAATGTTAAGGTTTAGTTTATTTTGGTTAGATTATGAGCATGTGTAATTGGGACTCGTGGGTTGGTAATGTTCAGTCACTGGTTTCAAACTTGGAGAACAAAAGTTCAATTTCACTTTCATGTAGGTCCTAATTGAGATGTAAGTAGTAATGTGGGCTATAAAATTGAAGGCAAAAACTGACCCCTTGTGTTAATGCGTGGGTTCGAACCAATCACCCCTTTGCTGGCTAAAGTCGAACTTGCTTCAATTTGGGTTCCCTTGTAGACCCTAGCTTGGGTTGACGGTTATTTGTAATTCAAAGGGGCTCTACAGCCTATTGGGCCTCATGGTGGGCCCAGTTTTAACTTTAAACCATTAACTCTTTCCCTCAAAGATACATTTTGTCAGTTTGCACCATAGTATAATCTTGGCCCATTAATGTTTAGATAATTGAGTTTTCCTTTAAGTAATTTGGAGGTGAGCCATAGTAGATAACAAATAGTTTATGGCCCTCCGAGCTTTTAGTTTAAATATCCTTTAAAATAGAATCGAGGGGTGCCTGTCAAATAAAATCACAAATGCGTGGACCTCTTTAATTATGTCTTTAAAAATACTTAGAACTCGAGGCGTGCCATTTAGCAAATTTCATGGCCCTCGCAAAGTGCAAACATGTAGTTGCTTTAGGCGCGTGTTTAATAATATTACTTTCCTAAAGTCGGGTGCATATTTATGTGACCCAAATCCAAATCCCAACGAAGTTGAAATGTGTCAAAAACCACGGGTGCATTTATGTGACGTGGTTTGAGACATGTTTTAACGACGTTGCAATTCTCTTTACAAATAATAATAAAAGCGGTTAAAAAGTTAAAATTTGCACATAGGTTCATAATTGTTTAAAATCAGATAATTTAAGCCAAATATGACAGTTGAGCGACCGTGATAGAACCACAGAACCCGGGAATGCCTAACACCTTCTACCGGGTTAACAGAATTCCTTACTCGAATTTTTGGTGCGCGGACTGTTAAACAGAGTCAATAATTTCCTCGATTCGGGATTAAACCGGTGACTTGGGACACCATAAATCTCCCAAGTGGAGACTCTGAATCTCTTGATAAACGAATCTCGTTTCGATTGTCCTTTAATTGGAAAAACTCCTTTATACCCTTGCGGGTGTAGTGAAAAAGGAGGTGTGACAGCTCTGGCGATTCTGCTGGGGACACAAACCCAGAACTTCAGTTCAGGGTTTAAGAATTCGAGCTTAGAATAGCTGTTATGATTGGCTTTATTTATTATCTGATTTTCCTACATGTTTCATCCTAATGTGCTAAATGCTTTACTGCTTTGATATTATCTGAATTGTATATATTAAACTGTTACGAAATCCCTCTCTTCTCATCTCCGGGGATGTGCTCACTGGTCGAGACCTCCTATTCTGTTAGTGTCTTACCTTAAAGTAAGAAAGAGGCCGGACAAGTTACTAAGCCGGATGGCCTTTTGGTTCCCGGTATGTATCCCCCTCCTCGACTCGAGCTGTCCGCTCGGATACACAGTCTAGAACACATACCCAGGTTTTTAACCTAGAATAACTCAGCTTCATGCCGGATCCCTAGTAGGAACGTTTGTTTGCATCATGTGCATTTGACTTTGGAGGCTCAACACAGGGGTTGGGTCTGTCTAGGACAGGTGTACTAAAAACAAAAAAGACCATCCTGATGCATCTTACGTGCTACGTGTGCATTTATTTGTTTCGGACATGCATGCTGACCGGCTTTTGAATATTTGGGAAAAGTTGAAAAAAGAGAAATAGCAGTATGAGGGTAAAGAGAGTTAATTGCCTATTTTGAAAAAAACCAATGTCCAGATAGTGCCGAAACTCTGCCGAATTTTTGAGAAAATGAAACAAAAAGAAGAAAAGGGAAATAAAAAATGGTTTGTTTTATTTTCCAAAGAAAAAGAAAAAAAGAGTCTTGTTTTCAAAAATAGTTTGTTTTATTTGCAAAAGGAAACGGAAAAAAGGAGTCCTGTTTTCAAAAATAGTTTATTTATTTGTCCGAACTACGCCAGTTTGATTCTCACAAGGTGTGGGATACGTAGGCAACCCCCATCGGGTCTAACTTTCCTTTTGCAAAAATATCCCAAAAACAATAAAAGTCTTAGTTTTTGTCACAAATAAGTCGGGTGATGCAATTCTTGGTTTAAATAAGCCGAATGTCCCCGAAAGGGCGCCGGAAGGCTATTTTTGCAAGAACAACCACCTTGGGTCATTTTCAACGGTTGGCGGGCACAGCCTGAAAATCTTCTTCCCGAAGTGCTAAAAGGCTGTATCTGCAAAATCGGTTTTTGTTTTAAACTTTAAATTTTGAAAAATGATGTCAATTTGTCTTTTAGGTCAAAATAAGTGATTAAATCACCTTAATAAATGTGCAGGATGAGCACGATTCAAAATGAACTTTTTTCAATCATGAACAAAATCCTTTTGGAGTTGCGTCTATGGTGGAACGATCTAGGTGGAGAAGGGCAAGACAAGGTCAAAAAATATTTGAAAGGTCTTACTGGTTTGTTGGAGATTATGCCTCGGGGAGACATCATAAGAGCATTTGTCACATGGTGGGACCCGACACATAACGTGCTCCATTTTTCAGACTTTGAACTCACCCCGACCTTAGAAGAAATAGCCGGGTACATTGGAAGTGCTGAGGTTCCTTTAAGACACAAGTACTTGGTTGCCCCGAGAACCATAGTTGAGCACAGATTCTTAGACTCATTGAAGATAAGCAGGACGGTCCACAACCCAGATTTGGCAAATGGATTTTGTACTCCACACTTCATATACCACAGATATGGCCATATAGGAGGGTTCAACAACCCGGAAAACAAAATATGTAGCAAAGAAAACCGCCAAAAATGGGAAGAACATAGACATTTTGCTTTTATGGTGGTCTTTTTGGGGCTTCTGATGTTCCCAAGGAAATATGGAAATATTGACATAAAAATAGTTGGGGTCGTCAGCACTTTAATCACTCAAGCCAAAAGCACCCTTGCGCCCATGATAGTAGCTGAAATCTTCCGTGCTCTCACAGTCTGTAAAGCCAGAGGAGACTTTTTTGAGGGGTGCAATTTATTGTTGCGAATGTGGATGACCGAACACCTATGCCATCGTCCTCAGTTCCTGAGTTATGGGTAAAACAAGAAAACCTGTATAGAGGAATTTTATACGAGGACTAGCGAGGTCAGTTTGCCTGAAGGGCCACGGGATGGACATCATACTTTCGGTCCCTCACTGCCAATCAAATAGAGTGGACGTTTGGATGGTTACCTGTGGATGAAATCATATATATGCCAGCAACTGGGCCTCACTTCCTCTTAATGGGTCTTAAGAGCATTCAGCCTTACACTCCGTATCGGGTTTTGAGACAACTCGGGAGGTGCCAGATAGTTCTAAAAGATGACGATCTTAGTACCCAAGTAGTTGAGATTGTTCCTGATGGCCAGTTTCCTGAAGCAAGAGTCCGCCAGATCTGGAGCGAATGTCAATACTTGGCGGCGAATACCTGTGTACGGGATCGATCTAAAGGAGAAGTGTCACCTGGGTATCATGCTTGGTATAGAAAGGAAATTGCATTTGGGAGGCCTGCCAAAAGACCTCACCTCTAGGATTCTGTCGAATCATCACAAGAACAATGGGATTGGTTGGCTAAAGAGCACGAATACAGGGCTACAGTAGGCAAACTGGAGAAGCAGGTCATTGGTTTGCAATTTGAGAAATATTTGCAGGCCTCCGCGGATGAAGGCGAAAAGAAGAAACAAGCCAAAGAAAATGAGGCCGTTTGAACCAAATTCAAAAGATGACGATAACGGCCGAAAACCCTATCCGAAGTGCCAAAGATGCAAAGCTTATAGATAATTTGAGGTAGAAGGTGAATGACTACAGTTTTGATCTGAACAAAGCAGAAAGAGAACTAGTTAGGGCTTGAAAACAATTGGCTGAAAATGAGGCAGAACGAGCCCGTCTGGTTAAGCAGTTGAAAGAAGAATATGACAATGAGGTCACAGGGCTAAAGAAAAAGGTCATCATCGCAGAGAATAAGAAAATAAGACATGTGAAAGACTTCAAGGTTGAAAGGGAACATTGTTACGCAACAATGGCACAGCTAGAAAATGATTTGCAACTACTCCGAGAGTATAATCAGGTGGCCGAACAAACTTTGGGAGCCAGAACTGAGCAGATTGGGCGGTTATTGCAAGAGAAAGGTGTCATAAGAGAGAGAATTAGGAGAATCACCCATTACATCGCCATGAAGTACAGCAGCTACGAAAATATGACCAGATCTATGTTTTTCGCCACCGTGATGCTTTTTGTTCGCCGGGTAATGGAAGATCTCCACCACCTCCAAGGGGATTTAGCTAGTCAACCCGCGGCAAGGCCGAATGATGCCTCGCGGGTCCCAGGAGAAATTGAAGCACTAATGTATTCGTGATTTCTTGAGTCTGTATTTCCTTTCATTAAAATCTGTCAGTTTGTCTTGGAGTCTAGATTTCTTTCATTTAGAGTATGTGGGTTGTTTGTTTTTCGAGTCTGTATATCGCCTTTTGTCAGAGTATGTTAGTTTCTTAGTTTTTGAGTCTTTGTAATCAAAGTTTGTTTTTATGAAAAATTGAAATTCCAAAAAAAAAGTTTTATTATTTTACAGTTATCTCCAAGAACTATGCTTGGTCTGATTCATGCAGGGTCATGATACGTAGGCAATCTCCATAGGATTCGACCGTAACCAATTGAAAAGGGAAAAAAAGAGAGGAAAAACAGGAGAGAAACAAGAAAAGAAACGAGGGGAAAAACAAGAAAGAAAATGAAAATAAAAGCGGTGAAAAACAAGAGAGAAACGAAAAACAAAAAGAGAATAATAAGAAACCAAAAGAAAGAAACAATGGAAAAACAAGAGGGAATGAGAGAATGAGAACAAAGAGAAAACAAAGGCAAGAACGAAAAAAGAGAGAAAGAAAAAGAAAAAGAAAAAGAAAAGTTGCCATCGGAAATAAGGAAACCCGGAATGACGCAAGCAGCCAAGAAAATGCATAATAGAAATGGTTAACTGCTTAAGGTGCATTCATTCCCCAAATGTGCGGTTATCAAATCTGTTAAACCCCTAACCACTAACCAAGTTGTTGTTGATATGTTAAGTCCAAGCAGGTGGTTAGTTGATTGGCATTCTGGCAACCATTCCTACAACACCCGATCAAAAGACAAGCTGAAAAATGACAGGCCAGGAACTAGATACCAGTATTGTGGACCCATCAAAAGAAGTGGAGGTGGTGGATGTTAATGCAATGAAAGAAGAAATGTATAAGCTGAAGCAGCAAATGGCCGGAATGCATCAGGCCTGGGTGAAAGGGTAGCCGGCACCAGTTTATCCCGCCAACCCGGCTTATATTCCACCTTTGGCTCAATCTCAGGAGCCCCCTACTGTGAACTCATCTCCAGCCTTCCCTTTCTACCAACAGGGCTATGGCACCACTTCCTACACTTCCCAAGCTCCACCACCCAAACAAAACCCTCACCCACCAATCACCCCTGTCTTTGTGGCACCTCCACCTGCCACATTGCAAAGATCTTCCAGTGAGCCACTATTTCAGACTCACAACAGCCAATACTACCCTCCTGAGCCTACTTTTAAAGTTCCCGAACCATATTCCTACACCCCTCACTTTGATATCCCGGCAGAACCGGAAAAGTCACCTAAGAACCCGGAGCAGGAAGAGATGTTTCGAAAAGTAAAAAGCCTGGAGCAATCCTTCAGGAACATGCAAGGTTTGGGTGGCCAAGTTAGTGTGGCATATAAGGATTTATGTCTGTTCCTAGATGTTCAGTTACCAGCAGGGTTCAAGTTGCCTAAGTTCGATCTATATGACGGGCATGGTGACCCGGTAGCGCACCTGAGGGGTTTTTGCAGCAAGATGAGAGGTACAGCTGGAAAAGATAAGTTACTGATGGCGTACTTGTTGCGACCAAAACACTCACGCAAGTGTACGCGATCGACAAGTAATATAGTAGTAAGAAAAGTATCGTTCCCACGAGGAATTGTGATCAACTTCTCGACTGATGTAGACTCAAACAATTATCAGTTCAAGCTAAATTGTCACAATATATATATATAGAACCAATTTACAAATTACTTAATAATTAAATAATAATTCAACACAAAATTACTACAACAATTACACAATATTTTTTATAACAATTTGGATAAGGATATTCCAGGGTCATGG